>JAYEVD010000359.1:95000-152500 GCA_036346405.1 Phyllostachys edulis | reverse complement strand
TACCTTTGCGTAATGAATTAAGCATGCAATTTGATAATTTAAATAAATATAGATTTGCTCAAATGTAGGTTCAATAGTCTTGAAAGTCTTCAGCTTGATCAAAATGGGGCTCTCCTGGGTCTTCGAACTCAATTCGGATGATCACGTCGGAAAAAGAACAAATAGACGAGCAAAACAAATAAATACAAATGAACTCCAAATTGAACACACCACTGCTATTAGAAAGATCTTGAATTTAGAAAATTTTAGAAACAAATTTCATTAAATTTGGAGTTAAAACGAGGGAGAACAACCTCTCCGAAGTTTACTTTTGAAATAAATCCAGAAAAAGAACAGGGACAGTGGAGAGAGAATCTCTCAGTGACAGGTGGGGCCTGCTGCACAGTAGCTTGGTCCATGAGAACATTGCATGGACCCAGAGTCTATGTGCATGTTACCTCTGTCCATACGGGCACACACTGTGCACTTAATGCATCGGGTCCACTATCATTGACTCGGTCAAAACCGAAGGTAATCAACTGCATTAATTAAGCTTCGGGCCCACACGCCACTGGGTCACAGCAGCTATTAAAGCTAAACCCTAACGACAAAGATTTGCTAATTAGCAACAAAGCATGTCTGCTTTAGACAAAATAGAGGAGACGTTAGTGCTCACGGCCCGTGCTCGTCGCCGGCGAGAGGGGCCACGACGACGACCGGCTGGGCCCAAAATGGAACCCCACGAGGTAGGTGGTCCCAAAGGTACTGGCGGAGAGGGCCACGGTGGCCTAAAGCTGCGTCGCTATGGCGAAGAGCGGTAGCAGCTTTACACTGCTACGGCGGCTAAGGCGTCCCGGCGACGCTTCCAGCTAGAGAATGAGCGCACAAGCATAAACAAAGTACGTGGAACTCACCTAGACCAAGAGGGAGGACAGAGGTGGTCGTAGGGGAGCTAGCGGTGATGAGGGTGGTTCCAACTAGAGTTGAGGAAGAAGGGGAAATCCGGCTGCGTCTGTGGATCAAAAGCAGAATTGAGTTGGGGGAAAAGATCCTTGTTCTCTGGAACACAAGATGACGCGATTGGCGAGGTGATGGGCTCACCAGAGGTGAAATCGGCAACGGCGAAGCAGCGGTTGAAATGGCACCTGCACTCTTCCTGGCAAAAGAGAGAAAAAGATGGGGAGAGGCGAGGGGAGGTAGGGGGGGAGGATGGGGAGCTTTATATAGCTCGGGGAAAGAAAATGGTCGTTGGGGACTTGATGCTGCGCACGCAGAGGAAGGGGGAGCCAGTGGGGTCTAGGCGAGGGCGCAGATGCGGAGGCACGGCTCTGACACAGGCGGTGCAGTACGCGTGGTATGGGCGAGGCGGCGCGCCAGTGGGAGCGAGCATGTTCTGGACGCATTCAGAGCGCGTCCTAGACGACAGGGGGTTTTGGGCCGAGCTAGAGGGGAAAAGGGGTGGGGAAAACGGGCTGAGCCCAGGGAGGTTTGAGATGATTTGATATTTTTGAAATTCTGAGAGAATTTTGATTTGCACACTTGAAATCAAATTGAATTTTGGAAATCTTTTTTACAAAAACAAAAACAGGATGTTACAGATGCACCAGCCATTCAAGATGGACATAAGGGAGCTTCGCTTTGAGATACTTTCAAGTGAGAAAGGGCGCCGTAGGATGAACCACAAGAGGATCATCCACGAGTGCACACTACGCCGCGTTAGTTGCATATGCACTTGCAATTAGCCATTTCTTCTGCATAGGTTATGCTCACATGTGAGGGTCGCATGTTCGACGATGACGTAGCATCCTGGCCGATGCCTTTCCGAATATTTCACTAAGGAAGAGGTGATACAAACCTGGAATGCAAAGCTGTATGGTTACGGCGTGGTTGGCCATTTCACCGGCCGTTCCATCTGAGAGCAACTGATCTGGGCCGCGAACATTGCTAGGTTGAAGGGAAAGGTTAGCCGATGACAGATACGACGTATCAGGAACGACACGAATGAAGCAGAATCCGGGCGTCATACGATGAAGTGCTCTATTTGCAGGGAGTTCGGACATACCTTCAAGAAATGCCTTACGAGAAATGCACAGGATGCAGATGTTGGCAGTCCAGACGGCGCCGCGGGGGCCTCATCTGACTGCCTCACTCGAGGAGGCCACCGTGGAGGTCGACATGGTGGATGTTGAGGTCGTGGCCATGGGAATGGTTTGTCTTATTGAAATATGTCGTGCTAAATGTTTTGTAATATCCTTGGGATTTTTTGACAAACTATGTGATGACGTTGTGTTGAAATGTTTTGTAATATCATTGTGATTTGTTGATAAACTATGTGATGACGTTGTGCTGGAATATGTTGTGCTAATATTGTTTCTTATTACTTTCTGTTTCTGTTTATTATTAAATCGTGCGTCGAATTGTAATGTGTAACTTATGTTTTGTTATTACAAACAGGCTTCTGTTGCCAATTGAATTGGCTAATTAAGCCTTTGCACACTGTTCTAATTGCGATAGGATCCTTTTCGCTATTCCAAATGATGAAATTGCTTTGTGTCTATTCCAAATAGCGACAGTAGTCTATTTTTGTAAATCTTTTTTAAAATAATATTATTTTAAAAAAATCCTAGTTTGCATTCTCGGACACCAATTCTTGAGAAGCTCACTCTTCAACTTAGGTATATGTTCATTCAATTCAATATTGCTGTCTCATTAAAGCTATGATTCACGATTGATCGATCTTACTAATAAAATATTTTGTGTCTTCTGTAGGACCTGGTAAGCGCAGTAGGAATGGAAGACACGATCCAATGGAACAATCATTTGGATGTGAGCACCTTAAGGTAGTCAACATTGAATATGAAGACATCGGTGAAAAGGTTCTCGAAATATTCAAAATCTTGATTAAATGTGGTGTACCTCTTGAGCAAATTAGTATCCAGAAAATCAATAGGTGGTTAACAAATTGTAAGTTAAATATTAACATTCTTCATGCTTATATTTCTGTGATCCGCTTACATGTGTCTAAAAGTGAGGAGCAATGATGATTGAAAGTGCCTCGCCAAGCGATTGAAAACTCCCATTTATATCAATGGCAACCTCAAAGAACTTACTATGATTTTTAATGTTTGTGCAGGCTTCAGTTTCGAGAAGAAGGATCGGGCTGTTGCTGGATCAGTCATTTCTTGGACTCTTCCGCCGGTATGAGTGGAGCTTAGCACTGCTCAGAATTGGTAATAGAACTTACTCTGAAGTTCGACTTGGACCCGGTGCTCTTTTGGTTCCTGTATAGTTTTGGAAGACGTGACTATTTGTTAGACCATGTGGGTAGGTCTAGTATATTTTAGTTGATGAATAATTGACAATGTTGAGTGCTGATGATTATTTGAGGCGTGTGGCGTGTATGGACTAATGTCGGTCAAGTTGTAAAGAACTTGTGCTGGGATAATATGTTGTTTTGGTCTTTGCATGTGCAGGATAACTCGGAGGCGATCGTGGTCTACGGCGGTGACCGAGAGATGACTTGTCTTGAAGTCATGGTCCGAGGGTCGAGGATGCTGGAGGAGACTACGAGCTCGAGTTGAAGCGCGGGAGATCAAAGATGGAGATGTATGTAGTAGATGTGCTGATTTAGTATTAAGTATTTAAGGGCTAATAGATGTATGTATAATGGGCTGGGCCACATGCATGATAGGCTGTTTAGGCTTTACGAGTTCGTGAAAGACATGTATAGGAGTCCTAGTCGGTTTTGGGGTAATAGACTTTGCGTGAGATAAAAAGGGCACCAGCGGTTAGGGTTATGCGAGAAAAAGAAATCTGCTCTCTGGCGGCGGTTTCAGCGTGATCTCAAGGAGCACAGGGCGACGTCTGTGCTTTGCTGCCTGGTTTCTCCCTGTGGAAGGACCTAGCTGGGGTCTTCGGTCGTGTGCATCCAATTAGCAAGGATTACGCCACGCCACAGCACTCAAGGAGGGACAATGAGACGGATCGAGAGGGTAAAAATCTTCCACAATCATTCACCCCCTCTCGATTGTCATTAACGATCCTACAAGTGGTATCGAGCCAAGTTGCTATGGCGTCGAGAGGTATGTGAATCGTCCCCCATGCTAGATGGTACTTGATTTCGCTTTTTGAAGTGTCGATGCAAGCATATATTGAGGCTCAAGGTAGTGATGTATGGAATAAGGTTTCTAGTCCTTATGTGGTTCTCGCTATTGTTACTAATTTAAATAAAGCGATGTTGATTTAAATGCTCAAGCTCAGAATTTGTTGTTTCAAGGAATCTCTCGAAAGAATTTGATCGTAGCTCATATTACTTCGCTCACTTAATATGGAAGACTCTTTGTGATTATCATGAGGAACTACTAAAATTAAGAAAGTACGTAAAATCTTTATCAAAAAGAGTATTCGATTTTGCTATGAAACCCGGTGAATCTATTGATGATCTGCTTTGCTCGTTTTGAAAAGATACTGAGTAGTTTGCGTGGTGTTGGTGTTATTCCAACTGATGAAGATAATGCAACTAAGATATTGAGATCTTTAGGTTCTGAGTGGTTGATGGTTGTCACAACTATCAATCAAACCATCGATCTAGATACTTTAACCATGGATGATCTTTACTCTAGATTGAAAACCTATGAGATGGAAGCTGTGCCATCTAAGATTGATAAATCTTCATCTTTAGCTCTTATGACTAACCCCATGCAAGCTGTTTCTTCGAGTTCTTGTCTTATGTCTGCTTTGTCTTCCTTCTCAGATGAACAGTTAGAGGAGATTCCATAAGAGCAGCTTGTACTCATCTCCAACAGAGTGAATAAGGCAATTAACAACATCAGAACAAGGCGGAGAGGAGGTCCTATCAGATGCTATGAATGTGGTGAGCTAAATCACATAAAGATGAATTGTCCCAAACTGAGGAGTAAGGAGATCAAAGATGACAAAGTTCCAACTCGTCGCTCTAAATTCAAGATTGATTCAAGCAAGAAGCACAACTATCGTAGGGCAGTCCACAAGGTACTCTCAGCACTGAATGAGATTGATTTGAGTGATGTTGATTCTGGAAGCGATGATGAGGACAACGACAAGAAGGAAAAGGAGGTGGACTTCACAGGGATGTGTTTTATGGCGAGCAGTGAGGAGCTTAACAATGATGATCTCTACAGTGATCCTGATGAGGTAAAACCCTCTTATACAGATTTATCTCGTGCTGTGCTTAGGTTGACAGATGAGCTCAAAAAGTATAAAAAGAAAATAAAGAAACATGATCTTGTTGTTGAGAACTTAAATTCTGAAATTGATAGACTTAAAGCTTCTATTCCTGATGATGAATCTTGTGAGTCTTGCCAAGTTTTATTTTCTGAATTGGAGACTGCTAGGTCAATACATACTAAATTTGATGAGTTAAGACTAGCACATGACTCTTGTGATGAAAAGTTAAAACTTGCATATGATGAAATTAGAAAGCTCAAGTCTAGTATTTCAAATACTCAATCTAAAGATTGCTCTAATTGTAAATTGCTAGAAGCTAGACTAAATTCATCTCAGGAATCTATTCAACAGATGCTTTATCATGAGACACTCTCTTGCACTAATTGTCCTAAACTTAGCACTGAAATAGAAGCTTTGACTAGACAACTAAATGAGTTTGCTGAGAAAGAAAGATTGGCTCAGTCTAGTGCTTCTAAGAAAACTGTGAATGAATCTGTTAATTGCACAACTTGTTCTACTTTAACTAAAGAAAATGAGTATCTTAAGGACACTTTAGAGAGATTTTCTTTTGGCAAGAAAAATTTGAACATGATCCTAGACAAATCAAAAGTGAGTATTAAAAGTCAAGGTCTAGGATTTAATTTTATTGAGCATGCCAAGAATCATCCTCCTAAGGTTGTTAAGCTTCTTGAACCTGGAAAATTTGAAGTAAAATCAACCAAAACAAACTGTGTTTAAATCACGGTTTTGTGCAAAGTTCTTCTACTAATGCTTCGGTGCTACCTTATCTGCTCAAAAGAAATCTAATTATGTTAAATATAATTACACCTATTGTGGTAGAGATGGGCACATGCATGAATTTTGCTTTAGACGTGTTAAGAAAGAGAAAAAGGATAGATTGAATGCATTAAAACAAAATCGTGCAACCTCTTTTGTTGTTCCTAGAACTAATGCGAAAGCTAGGTTTTTAGAGAACTTTTATGATGATTTTAAATCTGGTTCACATGCTGGTTTAGGTTATAATTCAAATAATTCTCGTTCAGCATTGCCTGCATTTCAAGGAGCAGCTAGACAGGTCCTCTTTTGGCGCTCGATCACTCACGCACACATATTTCTTGTTCTAGTTTTGTTGCTCCTGTTCGTCGTGTATCTCAGTACTGGGTACCTAAATCCTTACTCACTAACCCCAGTACTAAGATACCGACGATTGTTCATACTTTGTAGACTCGTCGCAAGCGGAAGGAGAACATATGGTTCATTGACTCTGGTTGCTCTCGCCATATGACCGGAGACTCACGATGGTTCTCCTCCCTCACTCATGCCACCGGTGATGAAATGATCACTTTTGGGGACAATGCTCAAGGACGAGTTCTTGCAAAAGGTACTGTGCGCGTCAACGACAAGTTCATTTTAAAAGATGTGGCCCTTGTCAGTAAGTTGAGCTATAATTTGCTTTCCGCTTTCACAGCTTGTTAGATGATAATCTTGAGGTAAGCTTTAAAAAGCATTCTTGTTGCATTTTAGATTCATCCGGCTATCTAGTGTGCAAAATTATTCGAGTTGGTCGTTTGTTTAAGGGTGACTTTTCTTTTTCATCATCTTCTGATCTTAGGTGTCTTGTTTCATCTGTTTCTAAAGATTTATTTCAATGGCACCAGAGATTAGGTCATATTGGTTTTGATCACCTTGCTCAGATCGATAATATGAATCTTGTTAGAGGATTACCCAATCTTAAAATTGATAGATCTATAGATTTTGTTTGTTCACCCCGTCGTCACGGTAAGATGGTTTCATCACATCCTCCACTCACACTTGTTATGACCGATGCACTGGTCGGCTTGTTGCACATGGACACCGAGAGCCTGCTAGAGTTCGGGCCACCGGAGGTAAATGGTATGTTCTTGTTATTGTTGATGATTACTCTAGATACTCTTGGGTCTTTTTCATGGCAACTAAGGACTAAGTTTTTGGTCACTTTAGAGAGCTTGTCCTTAGACTTGCCACTAACTCCTGTAGGCACTTAGAGCAATTAGGAGTGACAATGGAACTGAATTCAAGAACACATTATTTGCTTCTTTTTGTACTTGAAAGAGGTTTAGATCATCAATTCTCTTCACTGTGCCAAATGTAACGGTGTTGTAGAACGTAAAATAGAACTTTGGTTGAGATGGCTAGAACGATGTTAAATGAACATGCTACACCTAGGAAGTATTAATGAAGCTATTTCTACCGCTTGTTATATTTCTAATAGAGTATTTTTATGAGCTAAATTGCATAAGACTTCCTATGAACTTCGCTTTTGGTCATTCTCCTAAGATTTCTCATTTGAGGGTGTTTGGTTGTCGATGTTTTATACTTAAACATGGAAATCTTGATAAATTCGAATCTAGATCCTCGATGGTATTTTTCTTGGATATACAACTCACACTCGAGGTTATCGTGGTACTCAACTTAGAAACTAACAAAATTGTTAAGACCTGTGAGGTTACTTTTGATGAGGCTAGTCCTGGTACTAGACCCGACAATGCAGGTATACAGGTAAATGATGCACCCGAAGACATCTTCTATGACTCTGACGACGATGAAAGGGTAACCCCGATTCACACTATGTCACACGTATCTACACCAATGGAGTCTACAACTAGTGGCTCTGCTCCTACCTCCAATGAGGTAGAGGCCACTACTGCTACACCTATGTCACCACCGACTCCACAAGCTCCTTTGCATATTCAACGACGTCATCCTCCTAAACAAATGATTGGTGAGTTAAATGAGAGAGTTCTTCGCAACAGGTATAACTCCGATGCCTCATATGCTCATGTCGCTTTTGTTTCTTCGCTTGAACCCCAAGATGTAAGTCACGCTTTATCCGATGAGTCTTGGATTAATGCCATGCATGAGGAATTAGAAAATTTTGAGCGTAATAAAGTCCGGACTTTAGTATCACCTCCTCATGGTCATAATGTCATTGGAACCAAATGGATTTTAAGAATAAACAAAGTGAGGATGGTGTTGTTGTTCAAATAAGGCTAGACTTGTGGCTCGTGGTTATACCTGTGGAAGGTCTTGATTTTGATGAAACTTTTGCACCTCGGGTCTGCTTGGAAGCCATTAGAATCCTTTTAGCTTTTATGCTTCTAAGGGTTTCAGTGTTATATCAAATGGATGTTAAGAGTGCCTTCCTTAATGGCTATATTGAGGAAGAAGTCTATGTAAGACAACCACCTGGTTTTGAAAATCCTAAATTTCCTGATCATGTCTCCAAACTGTCCAAAGCCTTGTATGGTTTAAAACAAGCTCCAAGAGCATAGTATGAAAGACTTAAATCATATTTGCTTAAAATGACTTTCAAATGGGCAAGGTAGATAAAACTTTGTTTACACTCAAGCATGGCAATGATCTTTTACTTGTTCAGATCTATGTGGATGATATCATCTTTGGTGGTTCTTCTCATGCTCTTGTTTCCAAGTTTTCAGATACTATGAGCAGGGAATTTGAGATGAGCATGATGGGAGAACTCACGTTCTTCCTAGGCTTCCAGATCAAGCAATCAAAGCAGGTACTTTTGTCCATCAAACTAAATACACTAAGGATCTCCTTCGTCGCTTTGACATGGGAACAAGCAAACCGCTTTCACCAATGGGATCCATCGCAATGTTAGACCCCGACGAGGATGGAGAGCCTGTTGATCGTAAAGAGCATGTACATGATTGGTTCACTTTTGTATCTCATCGCTTCAAGACCGGATATTCATTTTGTCAGTATGTCTATGTGCTCGCTTTTCAAGCTTCCCCACGTGCTTCACAATCGCCAAGCGCTTAAAAGAATTTTCGTATCTTCAACAACTTTAGACTTTGGTTTATGGTACTCCTCTTCTTCATGCCTTGCTCTTAGAGCTTACTCAGATGCTGATTTTGGGGGTTGTAGAATTGATAGGAAAAGTACTTCGCACATGTCACTTTTTAGGCACATCTCTTGTGTCATGGGCTTCTAGAAAACAATTATCTGCTGCACTTTCCACAACCGAGGTCAATATGTAGTCATGCTTCTTGTTGCTCTCAATTGCTTTGGATGATTTCTACTCTTAAGGATTTTTGCTTAAATCGATAGTGTTCTCTTTTCTCGTGATAACACTAGTGCTATTTCTATTGCTAAAAATCCTGTGCAACATTCAAGAACCAAGCACATTGATATTCGGTATCATTTTCTTAGAGACCATGTGGAAAAGGGAGATGTTGTTTTGCATTTTATTGATACAGAGTCTCAAGTTGCTGATATTTTTACAAAACCACTTAATTCTGCTAGGTTTGCCTTTTTGCGAAGTGAATTGGGTGTGTTGCATCCTATGAGCTTAGTCTAAGGGGGAGTTTGGGTTTAAAAGTTCAAAAGCTTTGATTATTATTCTTGTCAAACAAATTCATCAAGTCCAAGCCATTGAAATCAACTGAGTTGTAGAGCTTTCTTTATCATATTTATTCATGTGCTGTGTAATTTTGATCTTGACTGGTTATAATTAATTTGCTACATTTAGAACTACAGCATGACATGGCTGAACACTTTGACTAGATAGATTATTGTTATCACTTGGAGATGTCCATGGAAAAGGATGAGCTTGTTTGTGAGTCGTTTTAAATCTTGGATTTGCAAAAAGTATGTTTCTCATTGCAATCTGTTATGCTCACTCAATTTGGCATGTTAGATATATAAAAAAATAAAGGGTTGAGAAAAGAAAATGAAAAGATGTATGCTTCAAGCATACCATACATAGTCAGTGTATTCAAAAGAACAAAAATATGCACACAAAAGTGCTAAAATAAAAGAAGTATGCTTCAAGCATGCCATACATAGCTATGTATATTCAAAAGGAAAATATGCACACAAAAGTGCTAAAAGGAAAAGAAGTATGCTTCAAGCATGCCACCCTTGAAAAGAAGTATGCTCCAAGCATGCCACATGCAATTAAGAATTGAAAGTGAAGCAATAGGGTGTTACATGAGACTGCTAGCTCATCTAGGTTTAACTTGTGTCTCACTGTTAGGCTCTCACTTTTCTTGGTGATATCTTTTTGTGGTGCTTATGATCGGTTTAGTCATTGTTTGAGATGCCTGTCATGAATTTAATTTGCATAATCATACCAAAAGACTTGTTCTTGACATTACTATATGGTATATGACTTTATATGATCTAGATAACTCCACTCAAAAAGATGGCTTGGTTAATTTACTAAATCAATGCGAAGTGACTTGGATAATCTACAAAGCTTCTTGATTTTTACTCTCTCTGCTCTCTTGTTTTAGAATTATTCCTTCTCTGAAGTTCTTGATGATTCCATTGCCAAAGGGGGAGAAAATGGGAGAATTTGAAAAGAAAAATTGGAGAAATTTTGCTTCCTTGTGTTGAGGGGAGTTTTTCACCCTTGTGTTTAGGGGAGTTTTTCACCGTGGTTTTGAAGTGTTTGCTTTGCAGCTTTGAAACTTTCTTTTTGCAATTTTTTTTTCTTTCAAAATTCAATTTTAGTATTGTCAATGTATTCATCAAGGAGAGATTGTTAGACCATGTGGGTAGGTCTAGTATATTTTAGTTGATGAATAATTGACAATGTTGAGTGCTGATGATTATTTGAGGCGTGTGGCGTGTATGGACTAATGTCGGTCAAGTTGTGAAGAACTTGTGCTGGGACAATATGTTGTTTTGGTCTTTGCATGTGCAAGATAACTCGGAGGCGATCGTGGTCTACGGCGGTGACCGGAGATGACTTGGTGCGAAGTCATGGTCCAGAGGGTCGAGGATGTCGGAGGAGACTACAAGCTTTGAGTTGAAGCGTGGAGATCAAAGATGGAGATGCATGTAGTAGATGTGCCGATTTAGTATTAAGTGTTTAAGGGCTAATAGATGTATGCATAATGGGTCACCACATGCATGATAGGTCGTTTAGGCTTTACGAGTTCGTGAAAGACATGTATAGGAGTCCTAGTCGGTTTTGGGGTAATAGACTTTTGCGTGAGATAAAAAGGGCACCAAAAGTTAGGTTATGCGAGAAAAAGAAATCGCTTCTCGGCAATGGTTTCAGCAGGATCTCAAGGAGCACAGTATGCACGCTCGTGCTTTTGTCGCTCGGTTTCTCCCTCGTGGAAGGACCTAGCTGGGTCTTCACTGTGCATCCAAAGCAGCAAGGATTCGCCACGCCGCATCAAGGAGGGACAATGAGACGGATCGAGCGTAAAAATCTTCCACAATCATTCACCCCCCACTGATTGTCATTAACGATCCTACACTATTGTCTCAAAACTTACCTTGCTAAGGACATCACTTTTTCGTGTTTCTTGAACCCGGTATAACTCATGTGAGTTAATACGTTATTCCATCTGCTCAAAAATATATATGTTTTAGACATCGATACGGTCTCCAATATACGCTTTTGACAATTACTTTTTACACTTAACATTTTCATAAATAATATAAAATCATTATATTATGAAAATATTTTTCATTAATAATATAATGATACCATTTTCACATCACCAATACCAATATTTTTATATATTAGTGGTGAAATCTAAAACGCCATCTATCTCTCGAATCGGATATATCTATCTCTCGAATCGGAGGAGGGAGTATCCGCACAACCGGAGATGCTTTTTGCCGAAAGTGCCTCAGCACTCTAAGAAAGGCCGATATACACTTAAGAAAGGCTTTGCCGAGTGCTACACTCGCAAAGGGCGCCGGAAACAGCTTTATCAAGAAGATTTTTGCCGAAAGTGCACTTTATCGCACTTTAAGAAGGCTTTGCCGAAAAGCTAATTTGACACTCGGCAAAGAAAAGTCATCGTGACGGCGAAGCGCCACTGCGATTTGACGCTTTTGCCGAGTGTCAAGGTCAAGCACTCGGCAGAAGGTTCGCTTTGCCGAAAAGCCATTGAATCAAACACTCGGCAAGGAGGGCGTCGTGCCGAAAGTGCCACCGGAGGACACTTCAAGAACAGCCATCTTTGCCGAGTGCCCGCCCGCGGCACTCTAAGCAAAGCATGTTCTTCAGTGGTCACTTTGCCGAGTGTCACGCCATTGCACTCGCAAAGTGACCGAAACAACCTTTTATTTGTTTTTACATCCCATCCAAACAAAATGTAAGATATATATATAACAAACATCATCAACATCACATATATATCATCAACAAAGACATATATATCACCAACACCACATATATATCACAAACGCCACATGTCTCACAATATATCACAAATAACTTCACAAGTAATCCAAGTGCTCCATCATCTACAACCATAATTGCAAATAGAAGTACCATTAACAACCACAAGTAGTATCACCAAGATGGCCAATGAGACTGATTTGGTGAAGGATTCATCAAGCATGAGGATCGCTCGATCCCGCCATTGATTCTCGCACAAAGGAGAAGAGATTGCATGTGAGACAAGATAAATATATACCATACATGAATAAAACTTTCATACTCCACTAGGTTTGACCGTAAGCATGAACATACAAACTAAAACATTTATACTCACAGGAGTAGAATAGTAAGGAGGTAGAGGTGGAGCGAATAGCGAAGGTGGCGGAGCTACACCAGAAGGGCGCCAAGACTTTGCATGTATCAAGAATCTCCGCCATCCTCCGCCGCCGCCTCCCGCCGCCTCCACCTCTCCATCTTCGGCCAGATCCGCTCCTCAGATCCTCCTCTCTTGTTCCAATGGGCCTACAATATATTCACCCCAATGTTACAATAATGCAAAGGAAAGGTATGAAAAACCAATGAACGCATTTAATAAACCAGAATAACCTCGAGTGCCTCCACCCGGGTGTGAAGTGTCCCGCCGAGGTCGTGATGGCTGGCTCGTGCTCGTCCGCTTGTTCGAATCTGGGAGATCGAGAAGCGGCCGAGTCGATCGCGCTTGCCGCTAATCCAAGATCGCCCATGCTTCTTGCCTCCTCCCACCCTCATGACGATTTCTCCATCAAGGTCCCTGCGCTCGGATCGCACTCGCCCATGGACCTCCCTTGCCATCGATGTGTACTCACTAAGGCGGTTGTGGACGGTCGCATTGTCAGACGCCTCGGCCCGCCCTCCGGTTGTAGTCGACGCCGACGTCGCTTTGCCCTTGTGGGCCATAGCAAATGCCTTGAAGATGGAGCAAGGTCGCCACCATGTGACGCCGATCGCGAGAAAAAAAAAGAAGATGATTAGAAATCATGCGAATTGAGCGTTAGAATAAATAAATGAATTCACAGCACCATGTTTCTCAGATCCGCCGAGGTTGCGGCTACCTTGATGGTGTGCTACACCGCATCATCAAACGCCGCCCCGACAAGTTGTGCGCTCTCCACTCGCTGGAGCACCACTTGTGCACCATCCGCTCTCAAAGATCGATGCGCGCGACCAATAAGGAATCATCTACAGCCATCAAGTACATGACATATCGAAGATGAAATTAAGCCTACTTAATCTCAAAAGGAATCAGATAATGTTCAGATTTACCGCAGTATCGTCCCGGTCGGCCATGGTTCTTAAGGCCCCTTTGGTGACCTTCGCTCCAAGGACGGTCCTGCAGTAAGTTACGACGGCCTCGATGCGCTACGTAATGCATGTCCACGACGAAGTTTTTGCAAAGATTTGGTAGCCACCGATCCGCCTCGCCTCATGTCCGCCCCGCATCTAAAGAAATCCTCGCATACAAACACGATGTATCCATTCATTATTTCAAGAATGTCCAATGAATACGATGTATTGAGCAATGTAGTGCGAGGAAGACTTACCCACGCCTCTTGCTTCACCCGCCCGCTTTGTTGTTGAATACCTCGGGCCCGATCCGCAAAGATCGGGCGGCGGCGAGTGGTCAAACGAGTAGGCCGGCCCACTCTCCGGCAGACTCAACCAGCGCCAGGAAGTGCTCTTGCACGTAAGACCGAGGATGCCATTGACTTGGCGTGTGAGCACCTCCACTCGCCACAATCGCCCGCCTCGCCCAAGTGATTAAGAAAAATTATTAATTTCTATTTTGATTTTCAACATATCATATAAAGTAGTGATAACATCTAAAGTTACTTACTTTTCCCTCGGTCGAATCACGCTGCGCCTCTCACGAGGTATCGGCGGCCGAGGAGGCTCAAGGGACCTCGCAAGTAGACGCCGACGAACTAGAGGAAGCGGAACCCCTCGCTGCCGCCTCCTCCTCAAGGCCCTCCTCAAGGCCTCCTAAGGCCCCTCCTGGGCACTCCTCCTCCTCCTCCTCCTCACGCGACAGGCGGCAGCGACTCCCTCCGCGCCTCCTCCTCCTACTTCCCCCGGCTCACGGGTCTTGTCCTTCAAGACAAGGACGTTAGCTTCCTCATCCCACCGCCCACCATCTTTGTTCAATCACCGCAATTAAAAAGAGTAAACCAATAAGCACAGATAAACAAGAAGTACTTAGAAAGAGATGCAAAATAAACAAAACGTAATTACAAAATAACATAGTATTACATGTATTAGAAATAATCTTCATGATCGGATTAGCCGGATCATAAGTCTCATCATCACTATCAATCATGTCAAATAATCAACACTATCCTAATGAGCAATGTTGCCATTGTCATTGTCTAAATGTAATCGCCAAGCATTTGTAAGTCCTTCACATTTTGCACCTCATCTCCAGCCCTCTTCAATAACCGCTTTCATTGTCTACTTCCATTCCGATCGCTTTGCTAAGTCTATCTCAAACCTCCTTCTAGTCCTCTTCTTGAAAGAACTCTCCGCCATATGTGTTTGGGTCTGTTGTAATCTTCATCGCTTGGGGATGCACTTTACCGTGTGGCGATACCTCGGGCACAATATCCCAACCCTTAAGATGCCTTATGGTTTGACACGCATATGGGAGATATTAAACTTGCGTGGCCTGTTGGGCCACAATATAGACATCGCCTCGGTAAGACGGAATCTCGTCAATTTCGACTAGCCCAAGATTAGAATATGTCCGCCTCACATTTCAGATCAAACCAATGGCATTTGAATATGACGGATTAAAAGGTTTGGAACCATGAAACTTGAGTTCAGATATTTCTTCAATTCTTCCATAATACTCGACCTCATCAACGCCGCGAAAACTCCTAACTTGTGGTTCTTTGATTGGGCCGACTCGCCAGAGCTTGTTGTGCGAAAGCGATATCCATTCACGCCATAACCGTAAAATGACTCGACCCTATAGGCAAAGCCATCGCAACCCGTCTCAACTCTCAAGACACATAGACGATCCTCCGCCCCGCAAGCTCAAGCAGATACATCGTTATATTATTCGCACGCATTTAGTAACTTGGAATGTCAAACTAAGTACGAGCTAAATTGGACAAGACCTTCCATTTGAACCAAGAAATAAAATCGGCATTCCATTTCCGCACTCGCCTAAGAAGGGTATCTACCGCTGTGGGGTAGGATCCCTTGATTGACGCTGCATTCATGAAGAAATTCTCGCACTAACGAGAAACAAGGGGTTGGATGCGCATAGTGACGGCAGATTTAACAAGTTCGCTGGAGAACTTATCGCATGTACGGTGCCACTTCGCCAAGGTTGGTCAACACGATAGCATGATATGGCGCCACTCTTCATGATTCAAGGTCTTGGGGTCGATGCACTTGCGCTCGAAGTTGCCCTCGAAAAGGCCGAGGTTCGATTCATTTTCGCCAAAGATTGTAACGAGGGGGTGGATTATGCACGCTTAGGGAGGTTGTTACCATAGTATGTTGTTGTGAAGTTCGCCACCTCCTCCGTAATGTATGCCTCGCAATGGAAGCCTCGATTTTGCATTTATTTCTATATTTCTTTCAAGAACCTTTAGACATCTCTCGATTGATAGCACCAACGCTCGCAGACGGCCCCCCATTCGCGCTCTCAGACGGAGGTGCAAAATCAAATGTCAGATCGGATTGAAGAAGCCGTGGAAAGATCTTCTCCAACTTACAGAGCAACACAGTGCCATTCTTTCCAAGTCAAGAATCACGGTCCGAGATAACTCTTGGCACAAAGTCAAGCGAAAGAAATAGCTCAACTCGCTAGCACTAGCCGACATGCTCAGTGACATAGCCTCAACCATCGCCAAGAAGCCGCCAATCCATATGTGGTAGTCATGACTCTTCATCCCTAAGACTCGCGATAGTAGATAAGTTCACTCCCTCCTCGATTAGTCAGATACCCATCGTGAACATTAACGCCTAGATCCATTCTAGTACTTCCTCCTTGGGGCTTGCTCAAGACAAAATCGCCTTAGGCCTTCTCCATGTCTTGCCGTGACTAGGAGGCTTCATATGTTGGTTTGGTCTATCGCATATCGCTGCGATCCACTCTAGCCTTAACGTTGTCCTTGACTTGTCAAGAATGTCCATGATTGTTGCCCAAAGTGCCTCGGCAACATTCTTTTCAAGCAGTGCATTACATCAATGTTGTGTGGAAGGAGAAGGTCATCAAAATAGGGAGCCGAGTCAAGCCCGACTTATGAGTCCACATATGTTGCTCACCATATCCCACAAAACCACCTTCCGGATTGACCACGAGACCATCTATCTGCTCACGAACCATGCACCACCATTATCGCAGTGGTCTGGCTCACCACGACACCTTTCAGAAAGTTCTTGATGTCTCTGCTCAATGCATGGTCAAGAGGGAGGAATTGCCGATGTTTGTCTAACGATGAATACTTGCCACCCTTCCGCAACCAAATGAACCTCGACCTTCCTTGCATACGGGCATGGGAACTTCCGTGAACACACCAGCGCAGTAATATCCCATACGCCAGAAGTCATGCAGGAGTAGTGGTACCAAACATGCATTTTGAAGTTTTTCTTTGTAGCTCTGGCCGTATGTCCATACTCCTTCCTCCCAAGCACTGACCAATTCATCAATCACAGCTCCATGAACACACCCATATTATTCCCCGTGTTCAGAATTATCAACGACAAGAATACGCTCGTCGTTGAAAGCATACCCCGGGGAGATTGAGGGGATAACGAACACGGCCAACATGTGTATGGGGCACCATCATTCCATAAGGATTGAACCCATCTGCTGCTGCAAAGACGCACATTACGAGCCTCTTTAGCTTTCTCATGATGAATGCCATCAAAGTGGGTCCATGCTTCACCATCGGATGCATGTACCATCCTCGTCAGATTGTATCGCTTTGCCATTTTTGTGCCATGTCATCTGCTTTCATGGATTCCTGGCCATGTATAGTCATGGATCCTCGATATGAACGGAAGGTGCCGAGGATTGTCACGGAATGTCAAGTCGCTTCTTCTCGCCATCACCGTAATCTACCTCCAGAACCTAGATGATTTACACTTTGGACAAGATTTTGCTTCCACATATTCGCTCCTAATAGGACGCACTTCTTCTGCAAGCATGTATCCGCCATACGGCATCTTAAGTGCACGGGAGTTTCTCCGACTCGCATGCTCTTTTGGCGTATGGTGACCTCCTAGCAGTGCGCCAATAATCACAACATACCATCGGCTACGCCTCGACCAAAGTTATATCGACTTTAACGCCATTATGCGCCCAATGGCATCCAGCTTGAGAAACCTTTGTCCGCCGTGAAGGGGTTTCGTGTCGCTGCAAACATGTCGAGAACGCTTTTGCGTTGCTCTCGCTCCTCCTCCAGACGCCCTTCAAATGAATCAGGCTCTCGTGATAGTCATTTAACATGTCTCGCTACCCTGATCAAGATCATAATCCTCGACGCTGGTCTCACCACCTCTCTCTCATACGACGGCTTCACCATGGTAGACCCACCGTATAGTCCGCCAGAATCCATTCTTCCAAAGATGTTCCCCATGACCTTCTTCGCTTGTCTTTTCCTCGCTTGCACATTTGTCGCAGGACAAAGAATTTTACTCGCTTCCTTTAGCGCCCACGCCAAATGCCCGCTCCAAGAAAGCATCGGTCTTGTCGATCCATTCATTGGTGACCGACTCGACTTGCGCTGCCCGTACATCCACTCACGGTCCTCCATCCTCTAACATATATAGCGGAGAGTAATATAAACATCAATTGCATCTACACGACGCTCCTACTATCTAATAGGTGAGGATAGGTCCTAATCCCACGCGAGATCCATAGATGAGGTTATTTATGTTTCATTTTATTCGAGACAGATTTCGAGAAGATTCTCGCCGTTCTCCAAATACACATCCCCGCCAGGAGAGTGTGTATCCTGAGAACAACAGGAGATGATGTCAAACTCGCTCTCGGACGGAGCAGCACTATGGAAACTAACCCCACCTACGATCCGCTGGCTGTCCAAAAATGGGATAATTCAAACAGATATTTGCTTTAGATATGGAAATATTCGATATTTCCAACCGTGATTCTTTCGAACGGAGACGCTTAATCGGGTTACGGATCTACGACCATGATAAGGAAAGAGGGTTATACCTAGGTGGCGTGGAGTCAAAGAAGCGGGCCGTGGCGGTTTGCAAGGGCGAGGCGACGCGTGCAGCAGACTCAGCCGGGCGAGGAAGGCGATCGGGTCGCCGAGGTACTCCGGCGACGCCCGATCGGGCTCTTCTCTCGCAAAAAAGAAACATAAAACTGCTAATACAATTTCAAGAAGACTCTCCCTCGCACGTGAGGTTTCCAAACTCCGCAAGAAAACCAACCAAGACGATGGCCGACATGCACAAGATTATATCCAACCACATATATATAACAATGTCACAACCACTCCTACGACTACTTAGACTACCACCACTCGCCCCATTCATGTTGCTTGAACTAATTAACCAATCCTTTATCACCAACTCCTTTATTGCCGGGTATGCAAGCTTTTGGCTCATTAATATATTTCTCCCACTATGCCGGTAACTCATCGGCATATGTTTTTCACAAAAGGATACCTTTTCATTTGTTCCTTTCTTGTTGATGAGAAAACCATCCGGGGCCTAGTTGGTTTCAAAATGTTCTTTCTTTTGTTTTAGTGGATATATTAGGCATATCCTCCGGTGCTACCTTTTTTTTCGTGTACCTTAGATACACCTAGAGCCCATAGCTCAAATTTTTAATAAAATCGCTTCAAGGTTCTCCCCCTGCTAAAATTTGAATCCGTCCGATTTGCATGAATTTTATCAAATATAAAAGAAACTTGTACCAAAATTTATTTTTAAAAATCCGCCGATATTTTCAAATTCAAAATTTGATTGGAAAATTTCGCCTAAATTCGATTCAGCCATATACTAGCTTATAATTTTAGTCATGCATCCTCAATTCAGCCATATACTAGCTTATAATTCATCAAAGTTGTTTACAAGGAGAATTCATTCTAGAAAATATAAAAATTCAAATAATTATTGCATATATGCTCACAAGATGAGAGGACAAGCATTTGTTTTGTACTCAGAGAAATTCTCTCTTGGTGTTATCATATCTGCTTGCAATACCTATTAGTTCATTCACATCGTAATATGATACTTATCCAAAGGTGTTAGTTGTTGCGATGTCAATGGAGGCCCTTTTTCTCGGCAACAAGGTTTGTGGTACAAGCTATGAATGAAACCGCTTACACTTGTCGTTGAAGTGTTTTTGGATTCTCAGAGGCCTTTTATGAGTTTATCCTCAGATATTCATTAAAGCAAACATTGTGCTATACATAAGGTGTGCATCTTATTGATGATTTATTTTTATGTCGAGGGTATGTTGCTCTTGTTCGTAAGAAGGATCCAAAATTTTGCTCTCTCGCTCTCGTGATTTTCCATGACCAAAGAAAATACGATGAAAGCTATAACAATTCGCGCTCCATTTTCAATAGCAAAGTTTCGACGATGGATTGCTTAAAGTGCTTGGATAAGGTGAAAAGTTCGCACTATAGAACAACATCTAGAACTGCTTTCTATGAAGCAGATTACACTAGTGATTGTTGCTCTATTTCATTTGTTCAAGTGTTGATTCCAAAAGATTACTTGCTTGCACGCAACAATCATCTCAAGGGAAGAATGCCGATAGATCAACTCATTCAAAAGTGCCCAAGAAAGCAATTCCAAACGCAACTCACCTTCCGCAAGAAAGGAGTTACAGAGGAAAATACCGATCCACTCACAAAAGGTATGATAGAGCTTGGTAAGTTCCTAACAAGGATTTTTTAAAAATATAAAATAAGCTAATGTGGTCAGGTTGTCCTCAGATTTACAGTGGGTCATCCTATAATCACGAATCAACCTCAAATATCTCAGATAATGCTTCGTGGATGTTACGGCTTTACTCAAGTTTCCTGAGCTTGGCTGGCTCCTCCTTCCTTCTTCCTCCTTCCTCCTCCTCCTCCTCCTTCCTCCTCCTCCTCCTCCTCTTTCTCCTCCTCCCATGGGCGCGATGCTGGGCGGGCGCATGGCGCTGGCGCGGGCGGCGCTGAGGCGCGCTGGCTGGGCGGGCTGGCCAAGGCCAAGTGGGCAAAGTAAAGTGGGTGTGGGCCGACCGGCACACAGCAATCTTTGCCGAGTGCCCCGATCCGCACTCTAAGAAAGAGGGTTTTTAAAAAATTTAAAATTTTTGTCGAAAAATGCCGACATTCAGAAGAGGCTCCTTTTTTTTGAAATCAAAATTTTTTTTTTCACTTTTAATGTCATTCATTTGAGAAGGTTTTGCAAGTTGTCACGCACGCTTGCAAACCAAGAATCTCCAGTTGTCACGTATTCTTCGCTTTTATTCGGTTTGCAAGCATCGACGTGACAACTTGCGCTAAACCTTCTCAAATTTTTATCACAGCTTCCACATATGATATCATGACATCTTCCTAAGTTTCATGATTTTCGACTTCGCTTGCTTTTTATACAATTTAAAAACAACTCGACCGCAAGTTCGTGGTCATGTTTCGTGAGCAAGATGTTCAAATTGGTGGTCTGCTCTCGGTTACGGCCTCACATTATACTAAATAACATGAATATCATTTTTCCATTCATTTTTTCATTATTCAATGACTAGCGCTTATAATTTGAATTATCCAAGAAAATTCAATTAATTGAAATAAATTAAAGAAATATAGAACAAGTCCGAGAAATGTGCCACATTGGAACATGGAGTACTGTGTATTGTATGAGGACCGCAGAAAAGTTTGGAGGTCAAAAGTGAAAAAAATATGGTTTACCGAAAGTGTCAGGGAAATGACACTCTAAGAAGGAGCCTCTTTGCCGAAGTGTCGAGAAGACACTGCAAGGGTTAACGCGATCGCCGCCGTTAATGGTGGTGCCCTTTGCCGAGTGTTCTCGCTTGTCGAAGTTCAACACTCGCAAACCCGATCTTTGCCGAAGTGTAATTTTTTATCGAGTGTTCACTCGGCAAACCTTTCTTTGCCGAGTGCCGATGTTTGCCGAGTTCTTTCTATCTCGCACTCGGCAATAGTTTTGCCGAAAGTGCCCGATAAAAGCACTCGCAAAGTCCGGGACACTCGCAAAGAAGTCGCTCCGTAGTGTGGGTGTATTGCTGACTGTAATTTCCATGTGCTCCAGTGAGATGGCACATTTTGTGGTTTCTCGTGGATTGTATATTATTCAGCGTGGCCGCAAAATGCTGTATTGGCATACCATGCATAATCTTGGTCTGTCTAGTTAGCCCTTTCGTTTAGAAATGCGAGATCTTTCCTCTACCATGAGAAGCCATTGCTGCAACCCGATGCTGCGTTTGGATGACACAAGGAATTGAAAAAAAAAAATCTTACCTCTGTTACAGTGTGGGTCCGATTCATGTCTACTAAAATATCTTCTCATCCGGCCTATCATGGACGTTTTGTAAAGTGCAACTTTTAACTATGTGCTCGTGGATTTGTCACCCTGTTCATGAAAATAGTTAGGATTTACCACTCTTGATGCGTTCTGTCATCTTAGTTAGGATTTACCACTCTTGATGCATTCTGTCATCTTTCTATTTCTTTTTCTTTTGCCCGAAATTCGCATGTGAAAAGTGTACTGTTCATGAAAATAGTTAGGATTTACCACTCCTGATGCATTCTGTCATCTTGCTGTTTCTTTTGCCCGAAATTAGCATGTGAAAAGTCGATCCCATCCTCTTCGAATTCACTTCACTTGACCCTCCCCGCTGCTCGAGGTCCTTGAGCCGTGCCAATGGAGCCGAGGATGGACACGGGCAGCAACAGACGAGGTAAATGCAGCTTCCTCACGGCCCGAGGCTTTCATACAAGCCCTAGCGTGTGTTGGGAATCACTCCCTCACTCCTCTTCTCACGTTGGAAATCACTCACTGATTTCCTCTTTCTCTCGTTGGCTTTCTCACGCAGAGTAACACACAAGAGGAAGCAAATGGATTTACTCCAAATGACTTGTTTCACTTAAGAAACATGATACTTATACAGGATACGCACAAACTGACTACTTGACTAATTCCATTAACTGTCCTGCATGCATGTCTACTAACAACTAGGACCTATTCTACTGCCACATCTCCGTAACATGGCCTTGACTCCCAACGTGCAGCATGCACACGCGCTCCAACTCCTTGCAGGTTCATCCTAAGGACTCGGCCAAACCGGCCAAACAACTTGACACAGAAGAACTGCTACCAAATACCTTACTACTACCGGCGGCTTTCTCCGAGCGGCATCGCACCGTTGTCATTGTCAGTCTCACACCGACTTCTCCTGCTGGCTTCACACCTTTCATGCACTTTTGCTGACGACCACACGTCACCGCCGTACACAACTTCATAAGTGAGCAAGACACCGTTGTGGCCTCACGCCACCAACAGATCCCTCCTCCGCGTCATGCCGCCTCCATACGGCTCTTGCGCATAGCCACCTCCTCATGGCCTTGCACAACACCATCGGCATCACGCCGACTGTCTTCTCATAGCGGCCTCGCAAGGCCACCTCCACGAACACGGCCTCCCACCACCGTTCGTGGTCTCTACCACATCAATGCAGCACCTTGACGCCGCTGCGGCCTCTCGCCGCAAGCCTCGACGTCGCCATGTCATCGGTGTCGCCCACGTGCGCTAGCACCCTTGTGCGATGCTGCACCGCAGCCGCCTCGCATGCGACACCGTATGCCCGCCGCCACGCGACACCGCTGCCGCCACGCACTCACGCATGCTGACCGCACGCCATCACCGCGGATTCTTTCAACGATGGCCTCGCCACCGCCGCCGCCTCCATCTTGCTCGAGTCTCGCCGCCACCCGCGGCCTCCACCTCGTATGGAGTCTGCCACTGCGCCACCTCTAGCCTCCATGCTCCACTCATGGAGTTTGCCGTTGGTGCACCCATTGTCATTTGTCGGCCTCATGCCGACTCGCTTCCCGGCGGCTTCGCACCATCTCACCTTGCCGCCGCCAATGCGCACATCATGTGCGATTTCGGCACACCACGCTAGCCTCGCCATGGCCGCGCGGACCTTTGCCATCGTGCTCATGAGCGCATGGTTCTGCAGCCAGCTCATCGCCGTCACCCGTGCACCTCCGCCCGACGTGCGCCGTTGCGCACGCCATCACGCTGACCGGCAATTCATCGCCAAGCAGGTTCTCCTCGCACCTCGCTCTGATACCAAATGTTGGGAATCACTCACTCACTCCTCTTCTCACGTTGGAAATCACTCACTGATTTCCTCTTTCTCTCGTTGGCTTTCTCACGCAGAGAAACACACACACAACAAGAGGAAGCAAATGGACTTACTCCAAATGACTTGTTTATTTCACTTAAGAAATATGATACTTATACAGGATACGCACATACTGACTACTTGACTAATTCCATTAACTGTCCTGCATGCATGTCTACTAACAACTAGGACCTATTTTACTGCCACATCTCCGTAACGTGGCCTTAACTCCCAACGTGCAGCATGCACATGCGCTCCAACTACTTGCAGGTTCATCCTAAGGACTCGGCCAAACCGGCCAAACAACTTAACACAGAAGAACTGCTACCAAATACCTTACTACTACTTTGTCAAGATTAACTAGCACCCATATAGATGCAAAAACTACTACTTTGTCAAGATCAAACCCAACAGCGTGCATCTTACGCGGAGGGGAGGCGTCTCTTCTTCCTGTTCGCCGCTGCGGCCGGCAACTTCGACGGCTGAGACGAGGTGTGGTGATGCGGTGAGAATCTTGTGTTCTTGTGGCTCTTTTCGTCTGGTCGCTTGTGGCTCTTACTTCTTAGGCGGTGGAGCCCCCTCCAGTACACGCTTAATCCTTAGTTTTTGTTCGTGTTGTTGTTGCTGTAATCATTGAAACACGGGTAGGCTACACTAGCATAAAATCAAAAATCTACTGTGTAAACAAGGAACCTCCGTTAGTAATAGATCACGGGATTACCACTAGACGCGTAGACCTGTAACGGAAGTAGAGTCGATGTAGCGTGTTGGTACGGTGGTAGTCGTACAAGCCGTACGTTTCCTCCTCCCGCTCCTTGTGATCGTCACGAGTTGTGGATCGTCCTAGTGCTGATGTTTCGCATCAACACCTCCAAGGTATCCACACGTACGGGGCAAGAACACCACGCGCTAGAGTGCTAACACCGGCGGTGTGGTATTAGATGAGGAAGGTGTGGTTGCTAGGGTTTCGAAAATTCCGGAAATCACTTCAACCCTATGCCACCGCCCCTCTATATATAAGAATCCATGATGTGTCTCGAACTTTGAGGTCCATTAGGAACATGTGGCCCATAAGAATTCGAATCACTAACCAAATTAAATCTTAGCCCTTTAAGCGTGCGACCCTATAGGTTCACGTACACTTCGACATGGCCCGAGTACTCCTACTCGTCCACTAATCGGTAGCAGCCCCTAGCAAGACATGCCAACTCCCAAGTATACGTAAAGATCATATCGCATTTAATCTCAACAAAACTTATATGCATTTCCTTTTGCCTCACGATATCGGGCCAAGGTCAAGGCGTAGTACGCGCCATCCTTGTTGGTTAGCTTGGCCACTCTTTCTCGATTATGTGACTTAAATTTCTCGACTACGGTTAACTCTATAACCGCGAGTAGCATGGCCATGCATTTCTAGAATCCAATCACTCGAGAGGCCTAGAGATATCTCTCCCGTTGCATGGAGGGGCAAATCCTATCTTGATCGACTATGTCTCGTTGCATGCATCATAACACATCGTAAATGAGACCAACTGATGACATGTAAGAAAACAACGCTCTCGTAGTGTCTCATGGTGGGTCATTCCAACCCAATGTTCACTAACATGTGTCCATATTATTGGTTTGATATCACCATATCTACGACCTGTGAAACATGGTCATCAACCAATACATATGCTAGTCTATTCATTTGTGTCCTCATATGTTTCCGACTAGGGAACGTTTAAGAATAATCATCACAGAAATATAGAGTTTCACAATCAAGTCACATACTTGATAATAAATATTAACGATATTACTATAGAAATAAGATAACATATTATCCAATAAATTATGAACATAATGAAATATAATCATCTCTATGATTGTCTCTAGGGCATATCTCCAACAGCTTCCCACTTGCACTAGAGTCAATCATTTAGGTATATAATACCGATAGCTCTTGTGTGTGCCTCATGCTTTAGCTGTGTGAGAGGCTTTATCAATGGATCAGCAACATTTAAATATGTGTGAACTTTGCATATTTTTACATCTCCTCTATCCACAATATCACGAATAAGATGAAAGCGTTTGAGTATATGCTTGGACTTTTGATGGGATCTAGGCTCCTTAGCCTACGCAATGGCTCCATTATTATCACAATAGAGATCCATTGGGCTCGAGGCACTCGGGACAATAGCCAACTCAGCAATAAAATTCCTTATCCAAACACCTTCATTCGCAGCTTCAGAAACCGCAATGTACTCGGTATCTGTCGTAGAATCAGCAACCGTCTCTTACATGGAACTTTTCTAGCTCACTGCTCCTCCATTCAAAATGAATACAAAACTAGATTGCGAACGATAATCATCTTTGTTGGTTTGGAAACTTGCATCGGTGTAACCATTTACAACGAGCTCTTCATCACTGCCATAAACTAGGAACACATCCTTAGTCCTTCTCAAATACTTAAGAATGTTTTTCACAGCTGTCTAGTGACCTTCACCGGGATCAGCTTGGTATCTGCTTGTAACACTTAGAGCATATGATACATCTGGTCGAGTACATATTATGGTGTACATGATAGATCCAATAGCTGAAGCATATGGAATACCATTTATACGGTCTCGCTCATCAGTTGTCGAAGGACACTCACTCTTGCTAAGACTTATGCCATGTGGCATAAGTAAGAACCCCTTCTTGGCATCCTACATGTTGAACCATTTCAACACTTTGTCAATATAAGTACATTGGCTTAATCCAATTATCCTTCTCGATCTATCTCTATAGATTTTTATCCCTAAGATATATGTTGCCTCTCCTAGGTCCTTCATAGAAAAACTATTTTTCAATGAGGCCTTAATGGATTCTAGCATAGGAATATCATTCCCAATCAATAATATGTCATCCACATATAGGATTAGGATTACAAGTGCGCTCCCACTAACCTTCGTGTAAACACGAGGTTCTTATTTGTTCTTAACGAAAAACACAAGGTTCTTATTTGTTCTTGACGAAACCAAATCTTTTGACCTCCTCATCAAAACGTATATTCCAACTCCGAGATGCTTACTTTAACCCATAAATGGATTTCTAAAGTTTACACACTTTACTAGCATTCTTTGGATCGATAAAACCCTCAGGTTGTATCATGTACACATCCTCACCTAGGTTTCCATTAAGGAAAGTTGTTAGACATCCATTTGCCATATCTCATAATCAAAATATGCAGCAATAGCTAGAATGATCCGTACAGATTTAAACATCGCTACTGGCGTGAAAGTCTCATCGTAGTTAACTCCTTGAACTTGTCGAAACCTTTTTGCGACTAGTAGAGCTTTATGAATGTGAACATTTTCATCAATGTCAATCTTTTTCTTATAGACCCATTTGCACTCAATGGTTTTAACACCATCAGGCAGATCGACTAGGTTCCAAATCTGATTGTCTGCCATGGAGTATATCTCGGATTAAATGGCACCAAGCCATTTCTTAGAGTCTGGGCCTATCATCACTTCCTTATAAGTCACAAGCTCATCGCTGTCCAACAACAATATATCATGCGAATACCAAGTAGGTACTTTATGATCCCTGCCCGACCTTCAGAGATTTGGTGCTTCCCACTGTAGTATCTCTGACAAGGGGTTCCCCAACCACATTTTCTCTTACAGGCCGCTCATGCTAGGTCCTCCCCAAGTGGAGTTTCTCGAACCTCTTCGAGTTGCACGGTTCTCCCACTTGCCCTTATTGAGAGAAACTCTTTCCCTAGAAAGACACTGTTTCGAGCGATAAATACTTTGCCCTCTTCTCGGTTGTAGAACTAATATCCTTTGGCTTCCCTAGGATATCCTATAAAGAAGCATTTATCTGACTTGGGTGTGAGTTTATGAGACGTCAAACGTTTAACATAGACATCACATCCCCAAATATTTAGAAAAGACAAACTAGGACTCTTCCCAGTCCATATCTCATATGGCGTCTTGTCCACTGATTTAGATGGTACCCTATTTAAAGTGAAAGCGGCAGTTTTTAGAGCGTAACCCCAAAAAGATAATGGCAGATCCGATTGGCTCATCATCGACCGAATCATGTACAACAAGGTCCGATTGCGCCGCTCGGACACGCCATTCCACTATGGAGTGTCCGGTGGTGTAAACTGTGGGACAATTCTACATTGTTTCAAATGATCACTAAATTCCTGGCTCAAATATTCACCTCCACGATCAGATCGTAAAAATTTGATTGTCTTGCCAAGTTGATTATGTACCTCACTTTGGAATTCTTTAAACTTTTCAAATGATTCCGACTTGTGCATCATTAAGTAGACATATCCATATCTACTAAAGTCATCGATGAAAGTGAAGAAGTATTCAAAACCACCTCTAGCTGTCGTGCTCGTTGGCCCACAAACATCTGTATGTACGAAAGTGCAAAGTCGACGCCCTCTCGGTTAGCCTAGTGAAAGGCGCCTTGGTCATCTTTCCAAGTAGACAAGATTCACACGTTTCAAATGATTCCAAATCAAATGAGTTTAGAAGTCCATTATCATGGAGCTATTGGGATACGGGTAGGCTACGATAGCAACAAATTAAAATTTCTACCACGTAAACCAGGAAGCCAAGCAAATAGATGATCACAGATCATTACCACTAGACGCGCAGAGCAGCGGAAGAAGAGTTGGAGCAGCCTGGTCCAACATTGAGCGTGTCGATGTAGTAGTCGTAGTTGATCATCCAGCATCGAGCACGTCGATGCGGTGGTTGTAGTCGATCGTCTCCTCCAGCAAACTCTGTAGTTCCTTATGAAGATCGCAGATCGTCCTCAAGCGCAACAGTAACCGCAGTATTGCCTCTACGGTATCCACACGTCCAAGGAAGGAACAACCACGAGCCGGTGTGCTAGCACCAAGTCGCACGGCAGAGCTCTCAATAAGATGGCGGCTAGGGTTTCGGTGGAGCAACTCACGTCAACTCGTCTACTCCCAATAGCCTCAAGCATCTCCTTATATAGTGCCAATGATGGATCCTATCCGAACACGTTTTGTTCCAACCCGTTAAGTGTGTGCCCTGTAGGTTCATGCGTAATCGGTTATGACTCGGAAACCCTTTCCGACCACGAGTCGTTACCGGTTCCTAGCAGGACATAACGATTCCCGAATACACACAAATTATATCGAACGAACCTTAATACAATATGATCAACGACCTGGTTCTCATTACTTACGACCAGGTCCTATCTCTATACAACCAATTCGTATTTGGTCACGACCAATTCAGAACTCCTCACGACCAGTGTTACAACCACTCAGGATTACGCTCGACCGCCTACGACCACCAGATCTTCATACGACCAAATTCAGAATCGATCGAACTAAGCAACCTACTCGTATTCTCTTTGTCTCACGATGTTTGGTTGAACTCCGTGAGATGTTGTGTCATCCATGGACTGTTTAATACTTTCTCGATCAAGTGTCGGATAACTTCACGTGGTCGAACACTTCGACCACTAGTGGCATGGCCATGCACTTACTTTATCTGACCACAACGAGGGGCCCATAGACATCTCTCCTGTTATGTTAGGAGGGGCAAATCCCATATCCGACCAGTCACATTCCTCCGCATGTTTCATAGCATACCCGAAAGCTACCTTTATAACTACCCAATTACGAGTAGCGATTGGCAACCCCTAAGGTGCTATTACACATGTAGAAAACCATGCTGATCTCAGGTCTAAGGATTATACATCATCATTGCTTGAGACCAACTAACGACACACAGAATCATAACAATCTCAATAGTGTCTCAAGGTGGGTCAATCCAACCCCATGTTCACTAACATGTGTTCACATTATTGATTCGATATCCCTATACCCATGACCGGTGAAACATGGTCATCAATCAATATAATGTGCTGGTCGATAAAGTCAATAGTGTTCTGACCATTGACATCCGACTAGGGATTCATTTAGAACGCCATCATATAAGTTAAAAGAGTTTCACCAACAAGTCACATACTTGTTAATCTTCATAACCATTGATTCATTTAAGGAACAGGATAACATATTATCCAATAATATGAACATAATGAAATATAATCATCTCTATGATTGCCTCTAGGACATATTTCCAACAGTCTCCCACTTTCACTAGAGTCAATCATTTAGGTATCTAATACCGATAGCTCTTGTGTGCGTCTCATGCTTTGGCTGTGTGAGAGGCTTTATCAACGGATCAACAACATTTAAATCCGTATGAACTTTGCATATCTTAACATCTCCTTTATTCACTAAATCGCTAATAAGATGATAATGTCTCGAGTATATGTTTGGACTTCGATAGATCTAGGCTCCTTAGCTCAGGTAATGGCTCCATTGTTGTCACAATAGAGATCCATTAGGCTCGAGGCACTGAACCACACCCAACTCAAAGAAGGAAATTCCTTATCCAAACACTTTCTTTCGCTGCTTCAGAAGTCGCAATGTACTCGGCCTCCGTCAGAGAATCAAGAACCGCCTCTTGCTTGAACTTTTCCAAATTTCACCGCTTCCTCCATTCAAAATGAATACAAAACCAGATTGCGAACGATTATCATCTTTGTCGGTTTGAAAGCTTGCATCGGTGTAACCATTTACAACGAGCTCTTCATCACCTCCATAAACTAGGAACGTATCCTTAGTCCTTCTCAACTACTTAAGAATATTTTTTACAGCTGTCCAGTGACCTTCACCGGAATCAGCTTGGTATCTACTCATAACACTTAGAGCATATGATACATCTGGTCGTGTACATAGCATGACATACATGATAGATCCAACAGCCGAAGCATATGGAATTCTACTCATTTTGCCTCGCTCATCAGTGGTTGAAAGACAGCTAAGATTAATGCCATGTGCCATGGCGCTACAACAAAACTATCACGTAGAGACATTTTTGTTTTGGCGCTTTTATGTCTGTCTCTACGCCAAGAAACACCTCGTATGTAAAGACGCTTCTCAAGACATTTTATATGACGCCACAAAATCTCTTACCGTAGGAAGGCACATATACGTTTACCTTTATGTAGAGACGAATCTTGAGACGTTTGAGAATATGTCTGAGAATTAAGAGGACAAAATTTTAGTTATAAAGATGAATCTTGAGACGTTTTAGAATATGCCTCTATAGCTCTAGTAAAAATATTTCGTTTTAATTTTTTTTCGGTGGGGACCAAAAGGATCGAAAATAATTTCGAAAGAATTTCGCTCAAACCGAGGATACAACTAGAGTCACCAAACGGGCAGCTGCCGCCGCAGATGACATCGGCTGTTCGCCTGCATGGCACGACCGCATTATTCATGGGTTTGCCAGCCAAGATGATAGCCCTAGTCGTTCTGAGCCACCACCCCAAGATGACGGGCCGACACGACACTACATCTAATAGTACCTGCTAGGCTGCATATGATCCAGCACTTGCACACGCACATGTTAGGCATAACATTGTTTAAATATACATATATAATTTAATTTTCATTTATTAATATTTATATGATTTTCTTTCCATTTTAATACTTATATGGTTTTATTTTGTAGTTTTTAAATTTTATATAGTTCATTTTATAAGTATATATACATTTATTTTGTTTTTTATAAAAAAAAAATTTTCTAGGATTGTTTTACATGTTTTCATGTCTTATGAGCTAAATGACAAATGTTTTAAAGAGCTTAGCTATTTGAACATTAATAAAATTCTATTACATTTTCAATATGTTTGTCTCATTTTTTTCAATTTTCATGTCTACTTTCAATCCTATACATTTTACTAATTTTCTAGATTTTTTTATTTTCTTTGAATTTTTTCATTCAATCGGGCCAATGGGCTAAATGACTCACACTTGGCCTCGATGGACTAAACAGATCATGCCGGTCCAACACAAAGACGAAACGCTCGACAAAGCCATACTCGACCGCTACCCCACCAGTGAGCCGACTTCTGGCTGACATGAATAGTAGTCGAGCTAAAATGGACTGAACCGAAACGGACCCGTGCCAAATCGAACCGCCCATTTAGCCAGCTCTGGATACAACATCTTGATATCTTAGCTACTATAATTAATACAGAGTTTACCCCCATCGTCCCACCTCAATCCACCTCGCCACCCTTTCCACTTCACCACCCCCCCCCAAAGCCCCCACGCACGTGCAAAAACAAACCGCCCGAGCTTCCCCAACCGCCTCCTCCTTCACCCCTCGCCTGCTCCTCTCCTCCGCCTGCCCCTCGCCTCGCCCCCCCCATCCCGCCTCCCATCCTCCCCTGGCCACCAAGAACCTCCTCACCAACCCACGACTCACCCCACTTCGTCCCCCTCCCCAACCGCCTCCTGCCTCTCACTCGCCTCCACCTCACCAAGACTCGCCACTCAGACGTCACCGTCCCCGCTGTCCCTCGTCCTCTGCTCCTGCTGCGCCATCGCTACATCGCCACCACGCCTCCTCTCCCTCCAAAGACTGGCCAAGATCCTTCGCAGCTTTTGGCCGACCCAAGGCCCAATCAAGAAGCCTCGAGCTCAAAACCCCCTACGATGCCCACCTCCCTTCCTTCGCCGCCGATAACTACTCCCGCCGATAAGATCGATCCGACTACCTCTACTTCCTCCGCCACCTCCGCCCCGACGGCAACTCCTACGTCCTCGAGCTCCCGGCCGATGGCGCCTCCCCTCCCTCTGTCTCAAGTACGAGCCCCCATCGCCAACTTCGATGGCGATCGTGGTTCCGATTCCTCCCTGTGCCGCAAGAAGCACCAACCACGGATGGAAGAGAAGGACTCACAGGAGGTGGAGGCGAGGGTGACCCTCGTGGCCGACTCCTCGCCGATGTCGACGAGGATTATCGCTTCTTCCTACAAAGACACGACGCAGAATGGCCGCTGGTGCTCGAGATTGGGGAGTCGTTGTAAACTATGAGCCGGACGCAACATGGTCTAGCGGTAGCAAAGGGGTCAAGGAGGAAGAGAGGCGCCCATGGTCGCCGTGGCATGCCCCGCCTCCCGGCCGCCTGTGGCCGCCTCCCGTCTGCGACCCGCTTCTCGCCTCCTCCTCTGCAGCCTTCAGCCCTCCGCTTACTCCTATTCCAATGCAATCCCTCCTCCTCCTCAAACACCTAGAAATTTTCCTGGTGGTTTCAGATTTGCTTGTTTGCTTTGTTGGGTATTAAGGGCTTTAATTAGTTGTCAGGTGGAACCCCCATGTGCATATATCCAATTAGTCGAAAGAAAGAGAGACAGACTTCAATCTCCTCTTGGGTGTGGTGTAAACGTGCAATGAGTTTGACATTGAGTTAGCCATAGCAGACTACAGACCTTTTAGAGATACAACATTTGAAGTCGCTTAGAATGGCCACAATTACATGTACCTACTCTATACTCCATATATTTCATCATTTCTCGTTCGATGCTATGAACATGAAGAGATACCGAATTGTTTGATTTAGCCTTACTAACATACTGTTACTAACACGGGTTATCTCTCTTTTGCAAGGTCATTTCCAATTCAAAGAGTCAATGAGAGTAGATTGAAACACTTAGATACTCTAAAAGGTAATTTCCTTGGTCCATCTACTTTCCAAAAGGCTCTTTATTGATTCAAATAGCCCTTTATGCCGATTTTTACTATGTTAACATGCCAAGTTTTAAGAAGCTCCAAAGAATCATGATGGGCGGTTTCATATTGCTTAATTATTTCTTCTTCTACATCGACAAACAGAGCTAATCACCTCACCTACCTCGGGGACAAAGGTGTTAGAAGAGAGAGAGTAGCAAGGAGATTCCCCAAGATCCGGCACTCCTATTTTATCGAGAGGGTGTTGGAAAACCCGGATTCATCTCATTCCCTAAGGCACCGCTTCTCAAATGAGAAGTGTGGAGAGTGTGCCGCATCCCGGCAAGGAAGGATCTAGATTAGTTTGGTTTGTTGGTCCAACTATCCTTGTGGCCAAAGTACTCTCAGCTGTGTTTGAGGATTCCCTGCTGACAGTATGCTATCTTTGATAGTTCAGGAATGTGTTCTTTCCATCCTCGGACTATGGTGTTTCTATAATGCTAATAGTTTCTCTATCTTGTTTCCATAGTAGTTTATGCGTAATCGAAATTTGTGCATCTCCCAGCCCCACCTTTTAATAATTGATGAACACCAATTATGTTGGTTACCACCGCCATATATCTCGTGCCCATTGATAGCATTTATTCGCTAGAAGGCATATAAGTAGTTAGTCTAAAATATGTTATTTTCATTGCTTTTTTACATCTTGCATTCTTGCTCTTTCAATACACATCATAATAGCTCCATTTTAGCTTAAATGAACCCCGATATACATAATTCATTTGTCAAATATTTACACATATACATCAAAGACACTACATATACTATTCCACATCCAGATGAAGTCTAGGCATGACCGCATTACCCGATGGATTTTTGCTATTATTTGCATATTTTCTTATACTATTCTTCACTAAGGCTCTGCTTTTACTGAGTCGCCGCAATTTTTGTCCTGTTGATTGATAAAGTCCGAGGCCTTTGCAGCAAGTAGCACCTAAGAGTTACATATGGTCAAAATATAGATTTTTCCGTATTTATTCAAGAACGACAATGGTTCTGAGCTTGATAATACTTGCTTTTGACAATGGACGGTTTGGTCGTGGATCGACCAAAGATTTTCACTACTCTTGCCCCTTATTTGGTAGGTCTTGTCGTGCAATTAGAATTCAGCAAGATGCACAAGATCATAAATCACCTTCATGGCCGCTTATTCCTATTATCTTAGGTAATTTGATTCTTCAATTTATCCCGATATTATTGGATCCAAAAGTTACCCTTTCGATTATTATCTTATGGAAGAAGAAACAAAGTTCCACAGTGGCTTATTTGTCAAGTTGTTCATGATTTTTTGTTGTATGATCATTTGGTTGCACCACACAAGATCACGGTTAATTGAAAGACTACAGGTCAAGATGAAGTTTCCAAGCCTTTTCACATTTTTAGTTGAGTTCTCTAATGTGTTTAATCATTTATTACAGGAAAATATCACAAAGGTCACCGAGAAAAAATGAAGGAAGACATGCTTGGAGGAGTTGAACTTGCTTTGGGGCTATCAAAAGAATCTCTGCAGCAACCATTTTACGCAAGAGTACAGTGTGGTATAACAATCCATGCCTTGGTCCTTTATATCTGTTACTGTTTATTATGTGAAAGCACGATGATGAATTCATGTCGGAAACACAGGGTGCAGCTTTTACCAATGAACACTCCAGAGTGCTATGCATATTCATCCTCATGGGCGGCAGCAACTGTGGTGACCTACCATGGGTTCAAGTATAGAAGCGGTCATTAGGTGGAATGTCTCTTGCAAATCATGTAAATTCCACCACCCCTTGATCTTTCTTAGAACATTCTACACTCTACACTTCTAGAGCACATATCATGTTTTGTGGTTAACAAACAAACTAGCTCTCGCTATATGAGTCTTGGTTCAAATTTGTTAATGCAGTAGTCGACTACTTCAAGCAAGTCAAAGTGAACTAATTCGAGGAGTTTGTAATTGGCTTGCATGAGAACTTAAACCAAGTTGAAGGTAACGATATTGGTCGGCCTTCGGTTTAGACTCTTAGAAGCCACAAGTAGCTGAAGTTCAGCTGACACCAAGCCTATGAAGTTTGATTTGATGATTTTGTACTGATAGTTGCTGTAGCTTGTAGCTTGTAAATGCTGAGCTGATTCTTTTGTTGCAAGGAACTCAATGTTGTATCCTACAGAATGTATATGTACCATGTATGTAGAATTTTTTGGTAAAAGCTTACGTGCTCAAAATTTTAATTCCCGGGTAGTAGTATCAGGTGATGCAATAGGCAAAGTTTATATTTCTATTCTTATGTGTCACTCTCTTTTGTGGTTCCGTCTCTTTTGTGATTCCGTTGCAAGGAAAAGTATTTCTTCTAATTTCATCAAATAAATTTGTCATCTTACACTTTTCTAACCAGGACATTTATTTCTTTTTCAACTGGCTTTGTAGGATAATTGAGGACTACAAAGAGAATACAATGGAGATGGAGGAGCTAATGTATTAGTTTCTCCCTGGGCAAAGCCTATAGATAGATTTCAACTATTTAGAAAAAATGTGTGGCAATCCATAGGATCTTTTCCTGATGTATCTGCACCTTTTTTATGTAGATGTTTGATTCAGCCAGAACTCCACTTGCTATAAATTCAAAATATTTGTTGTTGCTATGAAGTACATGCATGCTCTACGGTTTTCTTAGTTTGCTGGTTGTGAGAATATGATGCTTCTATGTGAAGACATGTGTTCTACTATTTTCTAGTTTTTTTTAGATGAGGTGGAATAATGTCTTCATATGACGATATATATTTCCGTTTGTAACAAAATGCGTGAATCAAATTTGAAATAATCCAATTAAATTCGAAATAATATTTTTTTCACAGTAAGATACACAAAAGACGCTTTTGTGTACCTAGAGACGCATATAACGTCTCTACAAAATGTGTATAAATTGTGTGCACATGAATTGAATAAATTTGTAAAAGCGTCTCTCTGTTTATTGGCACGCAAATCGGACGTGTCTATATCAGTAAAGACATTATGTAAATGTATCTACTAAAACGTCTCTATATACATAGACATGAATTTTAATGTCTCTGTAAAGCGTCTTACATCTTATACACATGTTTTACAAGCGTCTCTACGGTTCTTGACATGGTCCGTGGGGAGGCGCTCCAAGGACGCTTTATAAAAACGGCTCTACGGTCCTCTAGAGATGAAATAACACGTCTCTAGCCTATAGATTGGATGTCTCTACATAGATGTTGTGTTGTAGTGTGGGTAAGAAACCTTTCTTGGAATCTTGCATGTTGAACCGTTTCAACACTTTGTCTATGTACATATCCTGGCTTAATCCAATTAGCCTCTTAGATCTATCTCTATAGATCCTTATACCAAGAATATATGCTGCATCTCCTAAATCTTTCATTGAGGAACTATTTCTTAATGAAGTTTTAATGATTCAAGCATAGGAATATCATTTTCAACCAAAGAGTATGGCATCTACATACAAGATCGTAAACACAAGCTTGCCCCCCACTAACCTTTTTGTAAACAAAAGGCTCTTCTTCGTTCTTGATGAAGTCAAACCCTTTGACCACTTCATCAAAACGAATGTTCCAACTCCGAGATGCTTGCTTCAATCCATAGATAAATTTATTAAGCTTGCATACCTTTCTAGCTTCTTTTGGATCGACAAAACCCTCAGGCTGTGTCATGTACACATTCTCACTTAGGTTTCCATTAAGGAAAGCCGTTTTGACATCCATTTGCCATATCTCATAGTCGAAATATGCAGCAATAGCTAGAATGATCCGGATAGACTTAAGCATTGCGACAGGAGAGAAGGTTTCATCATAATCAACACCTTGAATTTGTTTGAAGCCCTTCGCAACCAGTCGTGCCTTATGAATGTGAACATTTCCATCCATATCTATCTTTTTTTCTTAAAAATCCACTTGCACTCAATGGTCTTAATACCATCAGGTGCATCAACCAAGTTCCAAACTTGATTATCATGCATGGACTTTATTTCGGATCTCATGGCCTCATGCCATGACTCAGAGTCTGGGTCCATCATCGCTTTCTCATAAGTCTTAGGCTCATCATTATTCAATAATAATATGTTATGCCCATACCTTATAGGTAATTGACGTGGCCTTTTAGATCTACGTGGGGCTGATGCCTTATCTATAGGTTCAATAATATTTTGTTCATCCTGTAGAGGTTTAGTGGGAGTTGAAACACTTTCAGATGCTTCTTGAATTTCTTCAAGCTGCACCTTTCTCCCACTGACTCCTTTTGAAAGAAACTCTTTCTCCAAAAGACACCATTTCGCAACAAAAACTTTGCCCTCTTCCCTAATTATAGAAGTAATATCCTTTGGTTTCCTAGGATATCCTATAAAGAAGCATTTATCCGACTTGGGTGTGAGTTTATCGACGTCAAACGCTTAACATAGACATCACATCCCCAAATCTTTAGAAAAGACAAACTAGGACTCTTTCCACCATATCTCATATGATGTCTTATCTATCGATTTAGATAGTACCCTATTTAAAGTGAAAGCAGCAGCTTTAGAGCGTAACCCTAAAAATACAACGATAGATCCGATTGATCATCATTGATCGAACCATGTCCAACAAGGTCCGATTCGCGCCGGACACCCCATTCCATTGTGGAGTGCCCGTGGTGTAAGTCAGGCAAAATTCCACATTGTTTCAAATGATCACCAAAATTATTGCTCAAAAATTCACCTCCACGATCAAATCGTAAAGATTTGATTGTCTTACCAAGTTGATTATGTACCTTACTCTGGAACTCCTTGAACTTTTCAAAGGATTCTGACTTGTGCATCATTAAATAGATACATCCATATCTACTATAGTCATCGGTGAAAGTAATGAAGTATTGAAAACCACCTCTAGCTGTCGTGCTCATTGGTCCACACACATCAGTATGTATGAGTGCCAACAAGTCGGACGCCCTCTCATTCCGACCAGTGAAAGGTGTCTTGGTCATCTTTTCGAGTAGACAAGATTCGCATGTTTCAAATGATTCCAAATCAAATGAGTTTAGCATTCCATCTTCATGGAGCTTGTTCATCCGTTTCTCACTTATGTGACCCAAACGACAATACCAAATGAAAGTGGAATTCAAATTATTAGGCCAAAGCCTCTTTGCATTAATATTATAGATGGGTGCATCATCAAGATTTAAAATATACAACCCATTCAAAACAGGAGCATAGCCATAAAACATTTCATCGAAAAATATAGAACAACCATTGTTCTCTATAATGAATTTATAACCCTCTGTCATCAAACATGATGCAGAGATGATGTTTCTACTTATGGTTGGAACATAATAACAATTATTTAGTTCCATAGTAAATCCCGAGGGCAAAAGTAATGGCAAAGTCTCGGCTAATACAACAACCCTTGCTTTATTCCCCACGCCAAGATCCATCTCGCCTTTGTAATTCTCCTACTTTGTTAGACTCGTGATCGAATTGCAAATATGAGCAATCGATCCCAGATCAAATACCCAAGAGTTAATGTAAGAGTAAGCAAGAAAACATCTATAACATTAATACCTAAAGTGAAAGGTTTAGTCCCACCATTCCTTTTCAGATCAGTCATGTATTTCTTGCAGTTTCTTTTCCAATGGCCTGGTTCTTTGCAATAAAAACATTCATTCTCTTGAGTCGGGCCGGACTTAGTCTTAGGCTTAGGCTTGTTAGTTTGGATCTCATCCGAAACTTTAGTCTTGACCTTACCTTTGGCCCAAGTCTTAGCCTTCTTCTTGAAGCTTGTACTCTTTTGCACCATCATCACATGACAGCTTGCATTTCTTAATGTCAGTGTCTCTGCAGCCTTGAGCATCATATGCGCTCGATGAGATTCTTGTCTAAGCTTATTCATATGGAAGTTCGTAATGAATCGCCCATAGCTTGCGTGAAGCGAAGCAAGAATCAAATCAGAGCCAACTCTTGGCTAAGTGGAAAACCAAGTTTTTCCAAGCTCTATGTGTAACCAACTATTTTGATTACATGTGGGCTCACCGAACTTCCCTCATCTAGCTTGCTCCCAAACAACTTCTTTGAGATCTCATATCTCTCAGTTCTTGCTTGTGTCTCAAACATGCCTTTGAGCGCTATAATCATATCATAGGCCTCTATGTTCTCAAACTGCTTCTGAAGGTCTGAGTTCATAGTAGCAAGCATGAGACAGCTAACATCAAGGGACTCATCACATGTTTTATAGGCGGCTTTAAGAGTAGCAGCAGCATTTTCAGCAGGCACATCTGGAATTGGTTCCTCTAGAATATGTTCATTTTTATCTTGCCTAAGAACAATTCTTAGGTTGTGGGACCAATCCGCAAAATTTGTTCCATTTAGTTTTTCCTTATCAAGTATCAAACGTAAAGCAAAACTGGATGTAGGTACAGCAGTAGGTGCCATGATCTACAACATAAAATATACAAAAGTAAGACATATGTTCAAGAAAAGTAACTTCTATTAAACAATTTAATAAAGATACTCCCACTAAATACCATGTCCCTCTTATGACATTTAGTGATTCAAGACCTACAATTAGTTAATCTACTAGTCAGCTTTAGTATCACTGCTAGAAGATTAGTGAATTTGGTAAGCAACCCTTTGCTAATCACATCTCTATATGACTCTTGTTGTTGGGCAGCATCTCTATGCTCTGGCACCCAACCCTTATGCCCTAATAAGGCCCATAACCGTTATGATGACCTTGTCAAGTTAAACCAATGCTATGCGTTTAAGTGTTTGACGCAAACCCATCTAGTCAAGGAATATTAATGGTACTCTGCTTTAGCAAGACCTACCATTAAAATACATGACTTTGGATGGTGCAGCTAATTGGGAGGGCATCAATTTAACTCAATATTATGTGAGGGAAATTTACTTCTACCATGTTAAAAGAATTTTAAAGCATTTAAATAACATGCATAGAAATAAATGAATAGGAATATAAAGGCATTCACAGACAATCAAATTGCATTGTGATATAGTATGACCCTTCCACATGGTGATCTCCATCGCCATGCATCCTATTCGCCATGTCTCCAAGTGGTTAACTCCTCTAAGTGCTCCCACTAAGCCATTACTCCTAATAGCACACTAGTAATGAATTACAAGGAGTAAAGAAGCATCACAAGTCGACACGCAGTTCGTTATACAAATATAGACAGCCTTGGGCTGCAATAAGCATGACACGTAGGTCATGAACATTACACACATACATGCATCTCATCATCAATCCCTGCAAAAACAAGTTATGCATAGAATCCAATTCTATCGGGCCACATGAACACATATTATCTATAACACGCGGTTACCCAACACGGTGGTCACGCTAGCCAGTTAGCGGGCGGGGTTCGAAGGGGCAGCGCACTTGGAAAAATTTTCCAGAGCATGAATCTTATTCACGAATCGAGCCTTGGAAATCATCGGATTAATCATATTAACCCTATTCCAAACCAATCCGATCATTGCCTTGATACGACCAAACACTGCGGCATACTCCGATGGCAGAATTTCGACCGGTAGGAGTGATATGCAGTATGGTCGTGAACAAGCGCAATAAACAATCTGGTCCTTATACCTCCTTGTAAACCCATTTACTACTACCGAAAAACGGTCGATCTTATCGACCATGGACTAGATTGTTCTATCTATATGAACCGATCTAGGTTACCATACCCGACCAGTAAAAGATCCGATCTACTACTGCCACATATCAAGTATATGCGATCGATCCAGATCAAAAACTATGCGGGATGGCTCTGATACCACTGTTGAGATACGGGTAGGCTACGATAGCAACAAATTAAAATTTCTACCATGTAAACCAGGAAGCCAAGCAAGTAGATGATCACAGATCGTTACCACTAGACGCGTAGAGCAGCGAAAGAAGAGTTGGAGTAGCCTGATCCAATATTGAGCGCGTCGATGTAGTGGTCGTAGTTGATCATCCAAATACGAGCACGCCGATGCGGTGGTCGTAATCGATCGCTCCTCCAAAGAACCTCTCAGAGTTCCTTATGAAGATCGCGGATCGCCCTCAAGCGCAACAAAGAATAAAGGCGGTCGTGCCTCTACGGTATCCACATCGCCTAGGGAAGGAACAACCACGCACTGCAGTGTGCTAGCACCAAGTCGCACGGTAGAGCTCTCAGGAAGATGGAGGCTAGGGTTTCGGTGGAGCAACTCATGTCAACTCGTCTACTCCCAATAGCCTTAAGCATCTCCTTATATAGTGCCAATGACGGATCCTATCCGAACACGTTTTGTTCCAACCCGTTAAGTGTGTGACCCTGTAGGTTCATGCGTAATCGGTTGTGACTCGGAAACCCTTTCCGACCACGAGTCGTTAGCGATTCCTAGTAGGACATAACGATTCCCGAATACACACAAATTATATCGGACGAACCTTAATGCAATATGATGTACGATTAGGTTCTCATCACTTACGACCTGTGTCCTATCTCTATACGACCAGCTTCAGATTTGGTCACGCACCAGTTCAGAACTCCTCACGACCGTGTTACGACCACTGCAGGATTACGCTCGACTAGTCAACGACCAGCTCGTATCTCCATACAACTAGTCCGTAACTGATCGAACTAAGCGACCTACTCGTTTATTTTTCCTTTGCCTCACGATGTCTGGTTGATCTCCAGGTGAGATGTTGTGTTATCCATGGACTGTTCAATACTTTCTCGATCGAGTGTCGGATAACTTCACGTGGTTGAACACTTCGACCACTAGTGGCATGGCCATGCACTTACTTTATCAGACCACAATGAGGGGCCCATAGACATCTCTCCCGTTATGTTAGGAGGGCAAATCCTATATCTAACCAAATACATTCCTCCGCATGTTTCATAGCATACCCGAAGCTACCTTTATAACTACCCGCCATTTAGTAGCGATTGGCAACCCCTAAGAGCGCTTATTACACATGCAGAAACCATGTTGATCTCAGTTCTAAGGATTATATATCATCATTGCTTGAGACCAACTAACGATGCACAGAATCATAACAATCTCAATAGTGTCTCAAGGTGGGTCAATCCAACCCCATGTTCTCTAACATGTGTTCACATTATTAATTCGATATCCCTATACCCATGACTGGTGAAACATGATTATCAATCAATACAATGTGCTAGTCGATAGAGTCAATAGTGTTCCGACCATTGACATCCCACCAGGGATTCATTTAGAATGACATCATATAAGTTAAGAGTTTCACCAACAAGTCACATACTTGTTAATCTTCATAACCAATGATTCATTCAAGGAACAGGATAACATATTATCCAATATTATGAACATAATGAAATATAATCATCTCTATGACTGCCTCTAGGGCATATTTCCAATAGGAGCTTCTTCATACGTTTCTCAGGTGACCCAAACGACAATGCCAAATAAAAGTGGAATTCATGTCATTAGGCCGAAGCCTCTTCGCATTAATATTATAGACGGGTGAATCAACTAGATTTAAAATAAACAACCCATTCAGAACGGAAGCATAGTCATAGAACATTTTATTCAAAAATATAGAACAACCATTGTCGTCAATAACGAATTTATAACCATCTCGCCAACAAACATGAGGGAAAGATAATGTTTTTAGTTATGGTCGAACACAATAATAATTATTTAATTCCATAATAAATATTGAAGGCAAATGTAATGGCAAGGTCCGGACGGCTAATGCAGCAACCCTTGCTTTATTCTCGACGCGAAGATCCATCTCGCCTCTTGCAACGCCTCCTACACCTTGTTAGACTCTCGATCGAATTGCAAATATGAGCAAGCGATCCGTATCAAATACCCAAGAGTTAACGGAGAATCAGCAAGAAAACATCTATAACATTTGTGGATATCATGGGGATATGCTCACGATCTTAATGTGATGGTACAATTGGCAATAGCTTTTTGGTTTGTCGAAACGATCGCTTTCGGTTTTGTTGAAATCTGTTTTCAGCAAGTGTCGATAATCGGTAGTACCGGCGCAGTAATGCGCGGTATTACCGCTGATCTTGCGGTAATATCGCTTGTGTTTTGCGTAGTACCATTGGCGGTATTACCGCAAGCAAAGCGGTATGGTTTTTCCGTAATCGAGTGTAATTTGTGTTTTGGATTTCTCGAGGCGTGAGTACCGCCGCTATGGTTGTTTGGTAGTACCAAGATGATGGAATGACCGCATGTGTGCGGTATGGTTTTTCCGTAACAAGTGTTTTTGGGAAGTTTTGATTTTCTTGAAGAGCGGCACGACCGCGAGTTATGGGAGCGGTATTATCAAGAAGGCGTAGTACCGGCCTTAACACGTCGGTAGTACCGATTGCATTTTCAAGTTGGGCCATCTTGGTAAAATGGTTATGGGTTAGGTCAAGTTCATGGGTTTCATGGCATATGTGTTGCATGATGCATGTTTTGACTAACGTGGGTCAAGTTGTGAAGAACTTGTTCCCGGATTCGATTTCTTTGTCTATTGATGTGCAGGTTGCTTGGAGGTCAATGACGGTCAATTCATGCGGATGATCGGGACTAAGCTTGGAGAGCTGAGGTCCAGAACGATCGGGGATGCCGGGTGAGGTCAATGGAGTCAAGCATTGCGCAAGAGGGACAAAGGTGACCGAACGGGCAGTTCGGTGCGACGGGTTCGATCAAGCGGCGCGGGGGTCGGTGCAAGTGCCATGGTGGTTTCGGTGGGAGCCGGATGGGAGAGACTTGCCGACATGAAGAGAGCCGCTGGATCAACCTACACGTGGCGAAGCATGGGAGGTGCTTCACGAAGATGGGACTCGGTCTTCGAAAAAGATCGAGAAGGGGTATTTTGGTAATTTTACCAAATACCGCCTTGGTGACCTAATGCCAACTCACGGCGCAAAGATGGTGCAAGGTGAAGCGGATTAGGTCAAGAGATGAAGACGGCGCTTTAAAACGCGTGCGTATGTGTCCCGTTTGTTTTGGGCCTTAACGGGAGCCCATTAGGGTTACTCTTCTAGAAGGTCTAAGCCTCCACTATAAATAGGGGGTGTGCTGGACAGCCACCCCAACCCTTTCATTGCATTGAAAACCCTAGTTTTGCTTTTGTGCTTAGGGAGTTGATAGTTGGAGGTTAGGGTTCTAGAGAGTTGGATTTGATTTCGTGCTCATGTATTGAGTCTTTGTCCTCCATTGATGGAGTGGCAGAAATCAATACCATATCAAATCAATCCAAAGAAAGTTCTCTCAAAGATGAGTTCATTTGCTTTCTTTCTCTCTATTTGATGATTTTGAGTCTTTCTTTGATCCGCGAGTTTTTGGTTTGTTTCTTGCTGTGATCTAACTTGCTGTGACATGTGGGAACCCATCTAGGATCATCTTGATCATCAATCACCCACGAGCAAGTCTCTAGATCATATTTCGATTTTTGCTCGGTTTTAAAGAACACTTCGTTCAAACTGAAAAAGATAGGAACTTTGGCTTGGATCTCTGCGATCTTTGATTGGAATAGGTTCCTAATATCCTTAGGAAGGTGTGTTCCAAATTTGGTGGAGTTTGGCCTTACGGTTTGAAAGTTACGCCGATTTTTGATTTCGCTTTTCAGTCATTCATCGTTTTTCGCTCGATTTTATTGTTCATGCGGTACTACCGCTCTCGCTCATGCGGTACTACTACTCATCGCTCATCAAGACTGTTCATAAGGCTGATTTTTGTGTTTTTGGACGCTTTTTTTGGGGTTTTGAAGGATTGAGTACAAGTCTTCCGCTATGCTTATATATATTGATCTTCATAGTTCTCATAGCTATTGGAGTCAATATCATGTTTGAATCGGATCAAAACGAAAAATAGATAGTGCTCCTATTCACCCCCTCTAGTCGCCTTTTCGTCCAACAGTGGTATCGAGCCCTGTTAGTTCAATCTTGATCTTAACCGTCACCGAACTTGGCGATGGATAAGTACTCACCAAGCCGCATGTCTTTGATGGGCTCGACTATGCCTATTGGAAGAATCGCATGCAGTTTTCCTTGAGAGCGAAGGACAAGCTATATGGGAGGTTGTTCGAGCCCTCATTGCTTTTGCCCGGTTGCTACGCCGCTTCAAAGCAATTCTCTTGGCTAACAACAACAAGGCAAAGAACCTTCTATATGCCGGGCTTGGTAGGCAAGAGTACGATAGATTTGCAATCTTATGCATCAAGACATGAGATTTGGCACACCGAAACTTACCATGAGGGATCGCCCCTGCATCAAGCAAGTGCGCTGAATGTCTACAAGCGAGAGTACAACAAATTCGAGATGCGCCCGGTGAGAGCATCGATGACGCGTCTTTACTCGCTTTAACAAGGTGATCAATCGATGAAAGTCATGACATTGAGTACTCTCAATCGAGAATGCCACCCACCTCTTGGGTGCAATCAACACCAAGGAGTGGGAGATGAAGGCAATCGCCATAGAGGAGAACGCCGATCTCTAATCTCACTTTGGAGCTGCTTTATAGCAAGCTAAAAACTCATGAGATCAAGAGAGGCGGTAATCATAAGAAGGATAACATGGCTTTGGTGGCTGATCCTCTCAAAGGACTCGATGATTCTTTTGAGTCTTCTTCCGTTTTTTCTCTTGGTTTATCTCGCTATTCAAGAAGAAGAGTTTGAGAGTCTTCCCGAGGCTGATTTAGCTCTTTTAGCCAAGAAAGTCACACTGCATATAACAATGTCAAAATGAAAGAGAGGTGGCCCTGTGACATGCTATGAGTGTGGAGAGCTATATCACATCCGGGCCAACTGCCCCAAGCTGAAAGGTAAGGGCAACCACAAGATTGAGAAGCCTGCCTGGAAGAAGCCTCAAGGGGGCAAGTCCAAGTATGATGCTGCCAAGCTCATGAAGGCTGCTCACCGAGTCCTTGCCGCTTTTGGAGATCAATCCATGAGCGATGTGGACTCCGAGAGCGAGGAGGACAAGGAGGAGGAGATCCCTCAAGACAAGAAAGGGAAGGCCAAGGACTTCACCGGCATGTGCTTCATGGCTGACTCCGTCGACGCCAATGACGACGATGAGGTACCTCTCTCCTATGATGTTCTTTCTGCTAGATGCGATAACATGTATGAGCAATTGCTTAGTCAAGATAAAGCTTTAAAGTTCACCATGGCTAGGAACAAGGATCTAGAATCACAAGTCAAGAATTTGTCATCAGAGATTGTGAATGCTAATAGTCTAGATGTTGATGAATGTTCATCATGCCATGCTTTGCACTCCGAACTGTCTAAATTGCAATCTGCTCATGATATTGCTTTGCATCAACTTGAAAATGCTAGAACTGAGCTAATTGATGTTAAATCTGCTCCATGTGAAAAATGCTTAGAGTCTAGCAATTTGGATGCTTCGTAATGTGAAATCTAGCTTTTGCTCTTTCTCGCTAGAACGCTAACATGAAGTTAAGGATATTCTAGAAGCAGTTAGAGCTAAGTTTGCCAAGCTTAAGGACTCAATTGATTCTGAATCTTGTGCTTCTTGTGCCGCCTATAAGCTTGAAGTTGCTCATCTTAAGGAGAAACATGCTAGAGCCATTAAAGGCAAGACTTGTGAATCATGTGCTAATATTGAGAAAGAGAATGCATATCTCAAGGATACTTTAGAAAGATTCTCTAATGGTGAAAAACAGTTAAACATGATTCTAGATAAATCTAAAACTCCTTTTAAGAAGCAAGGTTTAGGATACAACTCTTCCCGGGACATGTCCAAGCCTAATGTCATTCGTGTCTTGGAAAATGGCTTAGTTGAATTTAAAACCCAACCTCGCAAAAAACCTGCTTTTAAATCATAGGTTTGTCCAACCCTCTTTAAGGCAAAAGGTGCTTCTCCCGTGGTACAAAATACCATTGCACCTATTGCAAGAAGAGTGGACATTTGGTTGAGTTCTCATATGAGGTTGAAGAACGCTAAGAAAAATATTGCTAGAATGTCATCTAATCAATCTAGAGCTTTTATGAGACATGGTCACGCATAAAAGAAGAACCCCGGTCTAGGATTTGTTGCACATGCTCATCATCATGTTCCTAGACAAGATGCATCTCATGTTCTGGTTACCATTGCTCATAATAGAACTGCTAATAAAGTCAAGGATAGCACATCTGCTTTGCATACTACTCGCAGACGAGTGTCTCAGTACTGGGTTCCCAAGTCGCTTTTAACTAACCCCAGTATTGAGACACATCACTCTTTTGTTCCTTGATTTTCAAGATTGGCGCGGAAGGGGGAAGAACACATGGTTCGTCGACTCCGGGTGTTCACGCCACATGACCGGAGACTCAAGATGGTTCACCTCCTTCACGCGATCGACAGGTGATGCCTTCATCACCTTTGGAGATGATACACAAGGGCGCATTGAAGGAACTGGAATGATTAGGGTGAACGACAAGTTCATTCTCAAGGACGTCGCGCTTGTGTCTAAGCTAAGGTACAATCTCCTCTCTACCTCTCACCTGCCTTCTCGATGATGGCTATGAGACTCGCTTTAAGAAGAATGCCTGTCGTGTGCTTGATTCTTTTGGTGAGCCTGCTTTTGGGATTTCTAGAGTTGGTAGAATTTTTGAGCCGACTTTTTCAATCGCTTGCTCGATCTATCAAATGTTTGATTGCATCTTCTTCGATATCCGCTTTGGCACCGACGGTTGGGGCACATTGGTTTTGATCATCCGACACGAAGTTAGCGGCCTTGATCTCATGAGAGGTTTGCCTAAACTCAAAGTCGCCAAGGATGTCAGATATGCGCCTCAGAGGCATGGCAAGCAAGTTGTCGCCACACCCGCCATTGACTATGGTCATGACCGACGGACCGACAGCTTGCTTCATATGGATACTGCTGGTCCCGCTAGGGTTCGGGCCACCGGTGGCAATTGGTACATTCTTGTCATAGTCGATGATTTTTGAGATACTCTTGGGTGTTCTTTCTTGCTTCAAGGATGAGGCTTTTGATCATTATCATGACCTTGTTCTTCGCTTGGCTTCAACTTCCCGGTGCCTTGAGAGCGATCCGCAGATGATAATGGCACGGAGTTCAAGAATGCTTTTTTGCCTCTTTTTGTGCCGAAGCGCAGATTGAGCATCGCTTCTCTTCTCCACACGCCCTCAACAAAATGGCGCTAGGAAAGGAAGAACAGACTCTAGTTGAGATGGCTAGAACGATGTCGATGAGTATAGCACACCGAGGAGGTTTTGGGCCGAAGCTATTGCTACAGCTTGCCATATTTCAAATCGTGTCTTTTTGAGACCGTCTTTGGGCAAGACTTCTTATGAGCTTCGTTTTGGTAGAAAACCCTCTGTCTCTCACTTTCGAGTCTTTGGATCAAGTGTTTTATTCTCAAGATAGGGAACCTAGATAAATTTGAATCGAGAACTTGTGATGGTCTATTTCTGGGTTATCCTGCTCATTCGAGGGGTTTTCGGGTTTTTAATGTTGAAACTAACATTGTCCAGGAGACATGCAATGTCACTTTTGATGAGACTAGCCCTGGAGCTAGATCCGATGTTTCAGGTGACTTACAGGTGACAGAGAGCATTTTTGTTGAAGAAGATGAGGATGAACTTGATTTTGCTCCTTCACCTATTGCTGATGTTCCTGCAAGTCGCCCAAGCTCCGAACTCTCACGATCGCTTCACCTCCAATTGAGGCTCTGCCATGATTTCTTCATCGCTAGACTCATGAGGTTGAGGAGATGCTATCTCCCCAGCGCCTTTTGCACATTCAAGCAACACCTCCGGATCGATGATTGGTAATCTCCATGAGCGAGTCACTCGCTCCTGTATCATGATCCGAGTCTTTTCTCTCACTCTGCATTTGTAGCTTCTTTTGAACCCAAGGATATATCACATGCTTTATCTCGATGCTAGTTGGGTCAATGCCATGCATGAGGAGTTAGAGAATTTTGAAAGAAATAAAGTTTGGAACCTTGTAGAACCTCCTAGTGGACATAATGTTATAGGAACCTGCTGGGTGTTCAAAAATAAACAAAATGAGGATGGTTCTGTGGTTAGAAACAAGGCTAGATTGGTAGCTCGTGGCTTTAGCCAAAGTTGAGGGGTTAGATTTTGATGAGACCTTCGCTCTGTTGCTAGATTAGAAGCCATTCAAGATCTTACTTGCATTTGCTGCATCTAAAGGTTTTAGGTTGCATCAAATGGATGTTAAGAGTGCCTTTCTGAATGGTTTTATAGAGGAGGAAGTGTATGTTAGGCAACCCCCTGGCTTTGAGAATCCCAAGCACCCTGATCATGTTTTTAAGCTATCCAAAGCCTTGTATGGTCTTAAACAAGCCCCTAGAGCCCGGGTATGATAGACTTAAGACCTTCTTGCTTAAGAATGATTTTGAAATGGGAAAAGTTGATAAGACTCTTTTCATTCTTAGGCATGGCAATGACTTCTCGCTTGTTCAGATATATGTTGATGATATTATCTTTGGTGGTTCCTCTAATGCTCTTGTTTCCGCTTTTTCGAGACCATGTCCAGGAATTTGAGATGAGCATGATGGGAGAACTCAATTACTTTCGGGGCTACAAATCAAGCAATGCAAGGAAGGGATCTTCATCCATCAAACGGTACACCAAGGATTTGCTCAAGCTGCTTTTGATATGGGTGATCGCAGTTTATCGCCACTCCCATGGCGATTTCGATCGCTGGATCCAGATGAGGAAGGAGAAGCCGTGGATCAACGCGAGTACCGCAAAGATGATTGGCTCCTCCTCAGCACTGACGGCCTCAAGACCGACATCCACTTCGTGTCCGCCTCATGAGGTTTCAGCGCCACCGAGGACTTCACATCGCCAAGCCGTTAAGCGCATCTTCGTATTTACACTCTACCCTTCAAGATGGCATTTGGTATTCTTGTTCTTCTTCGCCCCATTCGGGGTTTTCAGATTCTCGATTTTATGGGTCAGAGGCTAGATAGGAAGAGCACATCCGCACATGTCATTTCTAGGCACTTCTCTTGTCTCTTGGTCATCTAGGAAGCAATCTTACATTGCACAATCCATCAAGTTGAATATGTAGCCGCTAGTTGTCAGAGTCGATTTTGTGGATGGTCTCCACTCTTAAGGATTTTGGGTTAACTTTTGCTAGTGTTCCTCTTTTCTCGTGACAACACTTCGCTATTAACATTGCTAAAAACCCAAAGCAACATTCTAGGACCAAACACATAGACATTCGCTATCACTTCCTTAGAGATCACGTTGAGAAGGGTGATATTGTGTCAGATTTTGTGGAGTCCGAGGCTCGCTTAGCCGATATCCTCACCAAGCCTTTAGACCCAACAAGGTTTGCCACCTTGAGGAGTGAGTTAGGGGTAATTTATCCCTATGGGTTGGTTTGAGGGGGAGTTGGATCTTTTCTGATCTTTCCTTGTTCATTTGATCTTTTCTTGATTTTTTTGTTTGAACTTGTTGATCTTTTTGATCTTTTAGTTTTTTTTTTTTGAGCTTTTCTTGCATCTCATTGTATCATATTGCATTCATATGAAAAATCCAAAAAGATGCATTGTAATATAAGCTTTTCTGCTTATCTTTTAAGATTGATGAAGCTTTGCTTATTACCCTTTGGAGCTTTAGTGTTTCAAATTCTTGCTCAATGCCATGTCTAGTTCTTTGACTTGCTAGAATTATCATGCTTTCACATGTGTAGCTAAGTCTTTGCTGTATGAGCTAGAACTTGAAAAACAACTTGAACTAAGAAATTAGCAATTTGTGAATTGTTTAGCCAGTTGCGCAATTAGTGCTCCTTTTATGACATTGGCCCTGTCAAAATTGCTTTGTTAGCTCTTGAATCTAGCTTTGATCATTACTTGAGCTTCTTGTGTTCTTGAGAATCTAAAACTGCTCTTGTGCAAAATAAAAAATGATCTCTTTTGTGCGAAAGAACTGATCTCACCAATTCTTTCTCATGAGACTGCTTGCCATTGCACTAGGCATGAACTCAGGGGGAGTTTTGGATGACCTAGACCATTCTCTTAAGCTTTTGTTGCTTGGGATGGTCGTAGTGAGGCTTGAGATCTAGCACAATACTAAAAATGCAAATTGTCAATTTGGTTGAAGCTTAGGATGAGTTTGTGGATGGCTCCTAGTCCAGGATCTTGTCACTAAGTTAGACCATTAGTCAACTTCAATATTCATTGCAAATGAAAAACAGTTGAAAAATGGGCGTTTGAGAAAATTGAGCAAAATGATTCAATTCAGGACCTATTTGTCTCTTAATGTGGTCATTTTTAGCTTTTGGATCTTACCTTGACATTTTGACATGGCCAGTATCATTTTAGGATCCCTGTTGATGAACTTGCTAGATTTGAAGCTTTGCTTAAAATGCTAAAATTCATTGTTTTATATTGAGCCTTCTTGCTTAGCTTTGTTATATATGTTTTATCATGATCTTGCTAGCGTTGTTAGGCTTGATATGTTGTTTGTGCAACTTTAGAAATGCTAACTTGTTCTTTTGGGTAATCTCCAAAGCTTCTTGTACTCAACAATTGAAAAATACAAAAAATTGAAGCCACTCCATTGCATTTCATGCATGCTCCTTCTTATGCTTTTTCCTCATTCTGCATTTGTCATCTCTGGACGAGAGGAAGGCGTGATTCCTTGATGACTCCATTGTCAAAGGGGGAGAAGATGGTTGAAAAAGGGGAGTTATGAAAAAGGGGGAGTTACTTGGAGAAAAATGGAAATTTTGAAATTTTCTGAAATTTGAGGATCATAGTGAGGGGGAGTTCCCTATTTGCATTCTTATGGTTTTATTGCTACTTCTGAACTTGAATTGCAATTCTTGAACCTCACAATGATCAAAGGTCATTTCGAACAATTGTTCTTTCATATGGACCTTAAGTGAGATTTTGACCCGTTTCTGGAAAATGAAGCTTTCTTGCCTTCTTTTGTCGTATCTCACTTGTCGATACTATTCTCGAGCCAGCTTGGTCATTTCCTTTGCTTTTTCTTGCTTTTGGACCAAGTTGTGCCTTTGAACGAAAAACGCCGAAGTTTTTACTTTTTCAAACCTCAAACTTTGCATTTAGGGAAATTGCCAATGTGTTCATCAAGGGGAGATTGTGGATATCATGGGGATATGCTCACGATCTTAATGTGATGGTACAATTGGCAATAGCTTCTTTGGTTTGTCGAAACGGTCGCTTTTCGGTTTTGTTGAAATCTGCTTTCAGCAGTGTCGATAATCGGTAGTACCGGCGTGTAATGCGCGGTACTACTCATGCTGATGCGGTAATACCGCTTGTGTTTTATGGTAGTACCATTGGCGGTATTACCGCAAGCAAAGCGGTATGGTTTTTCCAGAACGAGTGTAATTTGTGTTTTGGATTTCTCGAGGAGCGGTAGTACCGCGCTATGGTTGCCGGTAGTACCGCATGGCGGAATGACCGCATGTGTGCGGTATGGTTTTTCCGAACAAGTGTTTTGGGAAGTTTTGATTTTCTTGAAGAGCGGTGACGACCAGAGTTATGGGAGCGGTATTACTACGGCGGTAGTACCGCCTTAACACTGCGGTAGTACCGATTGCATTTTCAAGTTGGGCCATCTTGGTAAAATGGTTATGGGTTAGGTCAAGTTCATGGGTTTCATGGCATATGTGTTGCATGATGCATGTTTTGACTAACGTGGGTCAAGTTGTGAAGAACTTGTTCCTGATTCGATTTCTTTGTCTATTGATGTGCGTGTTGCTTGGAGGTCAATGACGGTCAATCGGCGAGGATGATCGGGACTAAGCTTGGAGAGCCGAGGTCCGTAACGATCGGGATGCCGGTGAGGTCAATGGAGTCAAGCATTGCGCAAGAGGGACAAAGGTGACCGAACAGGCAGCTTCGGTGCGACGGTTCGATCAAGCGGCGCTGGGGTCTGCAAGTGCCATGGTGGTTTCGGTGGGAGCCGGATGGGAGAGACTTGCCGACATGAAGAGAGTCACGGATCAACCTACACGTGGCGAAGCATGGAGGTGCTTCACGAAGATGGGACTCGGTCTTCAAAAAGATCGAGAAGGGTATTTTGGTAATTTTACCAAATACGCTTTGGTGACCTAATGCCAACTCACGGCGCAAAGATGGTGCAAGGTGAAGTGGATTAGGTCAAGAGATGAAGACGGCGCTTTAAACGCGGCGTGCGTATGTGTCCCGCTTGTTTTGGGCCTTAACGGAGCCCATTAGGTTACTCTTCTAGAAGGTCTAAGCCTCCACTATAAATAGGGGGTGTGCTGGACAGCCACCCCAACCCTTTCATTGCATTGAAAACCCTAGTTTTGCTTTTGTGCTTAGGGAGTTGATAGTTGGAGGTTAGGGTTCTAGAGAGTTGGATTTGATTTCGTGCTCATGTATTGAGTCTTTGTCCTCCATTGATGGAGTGGTCAGTAAACCAATACCATATCAAATCAATCCAAAGAAAGTTCTCTCAAAGATGAGTTCATTTGCTTTCTTTCTCTCTATTTGATGATTTTGAGTCTTTCTTTGATCCGCGAAGTTTTGGTTTGTTTCTTGCTGTGATCTAACTTGTCGTGACATGTGGGAACCCATCTAGGATCATCTTGATCATCAATCACCCACGAGCAAGTCTCTAGATCATATTTCGATTTTTGCTCTGCTTTTAAAGAACACTTCGCTCAAACTGAAAAGATAGGAACTTTGGCTTGGATCTCTGCGATCTTTGATTGGAATAGGTTCCTAATATCCTTAGGAAGGTGTGTTCCAAATTTGGTGGAGTTTGGCCTTACGGTTTGAAAGTTACGCCGATTTTTGATTTCGTTTTTCGGTCATTTCTTTTTCTTCGCCTCGATTTTATCGTTCATGCGGTACTACCGCCATCGCTCATCCGGTACTACTGCTATCGCTCATCAAGACTGTTCATAAGGCTGATTTTTGTGTTTTTGGACGCTTTTTTGGGGTTTTGAAGGATTGAGTACAAGTCTTCCGCTATGCTTATATATATTGATCTTCATAGTTCTCATAGCTATTGGAGTCAATATCATGTTTGAATCGGATCAAAACGAAAAATAGATAGTGCTCCTATTCACCCCCCTCTAGTCGCCTTTTCGGTCCAACAACATTAATACCTGAAGTGGAAGGCTTAGTTCCACCATTCTTTTTCAGATCAGCCAGGTATTTCTTGCAGTTCCTCTTCCAATGGCCTCGCTCTTTGCAATAAAAGCATTCATTCTCTGGAGTCAGTCCAGACTTAGTCTTGGACTTAGGCTTGTTAGAATGGATATCATCCATAGCTTTAGCCTTGCCTTTTCCTTTGACCCAAGTCTTAGCCTTCTTCTTGAAGCTTGTACTCTTTTGCACCATCATCACATGACTGTTGCTTTTCTTAATGCTATCTTCTACAGTCTTGAGCATCATATATAGCTTGGTGAGATTCTTGTCTAAGCCATTCATATCGAAGTTTAGAATGAATTGCCCATAGCTTGAAGGAAGCGAAGCAAGAATCAAGTTAGTAGCCAACTCTTGGCTAAGGGGAAAACCAAGTTTTTCCAGGCTCTATGTGTAACCAACCATCTTGATCACATGAGGCTCATCGGACTACCCTCAGCTAGCTTACACCCAAACAATTTCTTCGAGATCTCATATCTCTCAGTTCTTGCTTGTGTCTCAAACATGTCTTTGAGCGCCACGATCATATCGTAGGCCTCCATGTTCTCAAATTGCTTCTGAAGGTCTGAGTCCATGGCAGCAAGCATGAGGCACTAACATCAAGGGACTCATTATATGCTTTTTATAGGCGTTTTTAAGAGTAGCAATAGCATTTTCAGTAGGCACTTCTGGAATTGATTCCTCTAGAATATGTTGTTTTTTATCTTGCCTAAGAACAATTCTTAGGTTGCGGGACCAATCCGTAAAAATTGTTCCATCCAGTTTTTCTTTATCAAGTATCGAATATAAAGCAAAACTGGAGGTAGGTATAGCAATTGGTGCCATGATCTACAACATTGAATATGCAAAACTAAGACATATGTTCAAGAAAAGTAACTTCTATTAAACAATTTAATAAGGATAATCACACTAAATATCATATTCCTCTTATGACATTTAGTAATTCAAGACCCATAATCCATTTATCTACTAGTGAGCTTTGGCATCCTCGCTAGAAGATTAGTGAATTTGGTAAGCAACTATTTGCCAATCATATCTCTATATAACTCTTGTTGTTGGGCAAGATTCTATGTCATGCACTCCAACCCTATGCCCCAAGGTCCATAACCATTATGATGACCTTGTCAAGTTAAATCAATGCTATGCATGTAAGTGTCCGACACAAACCCATCTAGTCAAGGAAAATTAATGGCACTGCTTTTAGCAAGACCTACCATTAAAATACATGACTTTGGATGGTGTAGCTAATTTGGGAGGCATCAATTCAGCTCAATATTATGTGAGGGAATTTTATTTCTACCATGTTAAAAGCATTCGGAGTAATTAAATAACATGCATAGAAATAATTGAACAGAAATGTAAGGGCATTCACAGACAATCACATTGTATAATGATATAGTATAGCCCTTCTACATGGTGATCTCTATCACCTGTTCTCCATGCCTCCAAGTGGCCAAAACCTCCAAGTACTCCCACTAAGCCATAACACTATAGCACACACTAGTAAGAGTTACAAGGAGTGAAGAGGCATCACAAGTCGACACGCAGTCGTTATACAATTATAGACAACCTTTGGGCTGCAATAAGCATGACACGCAGCCATGAATATTACATACATATATGCATCTCATACATTATTCACATGCGTAATAGGCCATACTATTCACAACAATCCTGCAAAACAAATATGCATAGAATCGCATGCTATCTAACGGATGGTGTGAAAAAGCATTACCATATACCAAGTTATGATCCTAGTCCATAGGGGTGGCAAGGACGGGGATCCTAGTCCATATACCAAGGTCCTATTTGGCAGTTCCGCTCGTCGGTGAGCGGAGCAGGGTCAGAGGGGCGACAGCCCGTTCGGGGTCACAGGGCCGGGAGCCCCTGTTGCGAATTTTTTTTTGGACTACGTAGATCCAATCTACTATTCCTTCCATGTAAATCATATTGGATTAATCACATTAAACATTTCCGATCGTAACTCCAATTCGATCAACCAGATTGATCTTCGTGTGCTCCATGGATTTACACCTTCACTGTTTGCCCCGATGGCGGAAACCGGCCTGTAGAGGCAAGTCGTGATTAGACCATGAAAACACAATCATGGAATAATGATCATGAACCCATCTTGAGACCACTGTGCATGGACGATCATATTGACCATCGCCAAAATCAATCTATCATATAGAACGGCCAACAGAAAAAGTAATAGATCACATCTATGACTCCCACATATCACAATATGCATCTAATCCAAATCTAAACTAGACGGGATGGCTCTGATACCACTGTTGAAACACGGGTAGGCTACGCTAGCATAAAATCAAAAATCTACCGCGTAAACAAGGAACCTCCACTAGTAATAGATCACAGGATTACCACTAGACGCGCAGACCCGTAGCGGAAGTAGAGTCGATGTAGCGTGTTGGTGCGGTCGTAGTAGTACATGCTGCACATCTCCTCCTCTTGCTCCTTGTGATCGTCACAAGTTGCGGATCATCCTAGTGCTGATGCTTCGCATCAACACCTCCAAGGTATCCACGCGTATGGGGCAGGGACACCACGCGCTGGAGTGCTAGCGTCGGCGGCGTGGTATTGGATAAGGAAGGTGTGGTTGCTAGAGTTTCGGGAATTCTGAAAATCGCTTCAACCCTATGCCACCGCCCCTCTATATATAGGCATCCATGATGGGTCTCGAACTTTGAGGCCCATTAGGAACTCGTGGCCTATAAGAATTCAGATCACCATCCAAATTAAATCCTAGCCCTTTAAGCGTGCAACCCTATAGGTTCTCGTACACTTGGACATGGCCCGAGTACTCCTACTCGTCCACTAATCGGTAGCGGTCCCTAGCAAGACATGCCGACTCCCAAGTATACGTAAAGATCATATCCGACGAACCTCAACAAAACTTATATGCATTTCCTTTTGCCTCACGATATCGATCAAGCTCAAGGCGAGTACGTGACATCCTTGTTGGTTAACTTGGCCACTCTTTCTCAATTACGTGACTC
>JAYEVD010000359.1:0-90000 GCA_036346405.1 Phyllostachys edulis | reverse complement strand
TGGCCAAAGCTGCTATGCAAGCCCGTGTGCAGCAGAGGAGCTTATGGTAATAGTCACGCCAACTATCGTGGCGTGACAATGGTCCTTGTCACGCCAACTCCCGTGGTGTGACAGTGGCGACTTAAGCCTTTGGAGCTAGGCACTTCTTCATTTCTCCCCGTCGCTCCCAATTCCCTCGCGACTTCAGCTCCCATCTCCCGCCACTGCCCTCCTCCGCCGCTGGGCCTCCTCCCGCCGCCCGACCTCCCACCGACGGCCGACGTCTCCCATGGCTCTCTCTCCTCCTCGCCACCCCGCCACCTTGCCAGCTCCTCCTTCGCGCCGTCCTCCGGTCGGGTCACGGTAGGCTATGATAGCAACAAATCAAATTTTCATCACAGAAACCAGAAGCCAAGCAAGAAGATGATCACATATCGTTACCACTAGACGGCAGAGCAAAGCAGAAGAAGCGGCGAGCAACCCGTCCGACGAAGAGCGCGTTGATGTATCGGGTCGAGTCGATCGTCCAACGCCAAGCACGTTGATGCAATGGTCGAAGTCGATCGTCCGGCGTCCTCGCGAAGTCGATCGCTCTCCAAAGACCTCTGCAGCTTCCTTGCGAAGATTGCGGATCGCCCTCAAGCGCAACAACGAGAAGCGCCTCTATGGTATCCACACATCCAGGGAAGGAACAACCGTGACGCCGTGTGTTAGCACCAAAGTGCACGGCAAGGCTCTCAAGAAGATGGCGGCTAGGGTTTCGGTAGAGCAACTCACGTCAACTCCTCATCCACCCAACAGCCTCATGCATCTCCTTATATAGTACCCGTGACGGATCCTATCGGAACCACACCCAACTCAAAGAATAAAATTCCTTATCCAAACACCTTCTTTTGCGCTTCGTCGCAAATGTACTCGGCCTCCGCTGTAGAATCAAGAACCGCCTCTTGCTTGGAACTTTTCCACTCACCGCACCTCCATTCAAAATGAATACAAAACCAGATTATGAACGATAATCATCTTTGTCGGTTTGAAGCTTGCATCGTGTAACCATTTACAACCAACTCTTCATCACCGCCATAAACTAGGAACGATCCTTAGTCCTTCTCAAGTACTTAAGAATATTTTTCACACCTGTCCAAAGGACCTTCACCGGATCACTTGGTATCTACTGTAACACTTAGAGCATATGATACATCTGTTCGAGTACATATCATGGCGCATATGATAGATCCAATAGTCAAGCATATGGAATACCATTCATGTGGTCTCGCCATCAAGAGTCGAAGGACACCGACTCTTGCTAAGACTTATGCCATGTGACATGGGCAAGAACCCTTTCTTGGTATTTTGCATGTTGATTCGAATCAATACCTTGTCAATATAAGTACTTTGGCTTAATCCAATTAGCCTTCTCGATCTATCTCTATAGATCTTTATTCCCAAGATATATGCTGCCTCTCCTAGGTCCTTCATAGAAAAACTATTTTTCAATGATGCCTTAATGGATTCCAGCATAGGAATGTCATTCCCAATCAATAATATGTCATCCACATATAAGATTAGAATTACAAGTGCGCTCCCACTAACCTTCATGTAAACAAAAGGTTCTTCTTTGTTTTTGACGAAACCAAACCTTTTGATCTCCTCATCAAAACGTATATTCCAACTTTGAGATGCTTGCTTCAATCCATAAATGGACTTCTGAAGTTTGCATACTTTACTAGCATTCTTTGGATCGACAAAGCCTTCAGGTTGTGTCATGTACACATCCTCTCTTAGGTTTCCATTAAGGAAAATCATTTTGACATCCATTTGCCATATCTCATAGTCGAAATATGCAACAATAGCTAGAATGATCCGTACAGATTTAAGCATCGCTACCGGTGAGAAGGTCTCATCGTAGTCAACTCCTTGAACTTGTCGAAAACCTTTTGCGACTAGTCGAGCTTTATGAATGTGAATATTTCCATCCATATCATTCTTTTTCTTATAGGTCCATTTGCACTCAATGGTTTTAACACCATCAAGTGGATCGACCAGGTTCCAAACGTGGTTGTCTCTCATGGAGTCTATCTCGGATTTCATGGCTCCAAGCCATTTCTCAGAGTCTGGGTCCATCATTGCTTCCTTATAAGTGTTAGGCTTATCATTATTCAATAATAATACGTCATGCCCATACCTTATAGGCAATTGACGTGGCCTTTTAGATCTACGTGGGGCTGATGCCTCATCTACAGGTTCAACAACATTTTGTTCATCCCGTAGAGGTTCAAGAGGAGTTAAAACACTTTCAGATGTTTCCCGAATTTCTTCGAGTTGCACCTTTCTCCCATCGACTTCTTTGGAAAGAAATTCTTTCTCCAAAAGACACCATTTCGCAACAAACACTTTGCCCTCCTCTTGGTTGTAGAAATAATATCCTTTGGTTTCCCTAGGATATCCTATAAAGAAGCATTTATCCAACTTGGGTGTGAGTTTATCAGACGACAAACGTTTAACATAGACATCACATCCCCAAATCTTTAGAAAAGACAAGCTAGGACTCTTCCTAGTGCATATCTCATATGGTGTCTTATCTATTGATTTAGATGGTACCCTATTTAAAGTGAAAGCGACAGTTTCTAGAGCGTAACCCCAAAAATACAATGGCAGATCAGATTGGCTCATCATCGTTCAAACCATGTCCAACAAGGTCCTATTACGCCGCTCGGACACCCCATTCCATTGTGGAGTACCCAGTGGCGTAAGCTGTGGAACAATTCCACATTGTTTCAAATGATTACCAAATTCTTGGCAAAAAAAATTCACCTCTACGATCAGATCGCAAAGATTTGATTGTCTTGCTAAGTTGATTCTGTACCTCATTCTGGAACTCTTTGAACTTTTCAAACGATTCCGACTTGTGCCTCATTAAATAGATATATCCATATCTACTATAGTCATTAGTGAAAGTAATGAAGTACTGAAAACCACCTCTAACTGTCGTGCTCATTGGTCCACACACATCAGTATGTATGAGTGCCAACAAGTCGGATGCCCTCTCATTCCGACCAGTGAAAGGTGTCTTGGTCATTTTCCCGAGTAGGCAAGATTCGCACGTTTCAAATGATTCCAAATCAAATGAGTTTAGAATTTCATCATCATGGAGCTTCTTCATGCGTTTCTCACTTATGTGACCCAATTGACAATGCCAGATGAAAGTGGAATTCATATTATTAGGCTGAAGCCTCTTTGCATTAATATTAAAGATGGGTGCATCATCAAGATTTAATATTAACAACCTGCTCAAAACAGAGCATAGCCATAAAACATATCATTCAAAAATATAGAACAACCATTGTCCTCAATAATGAATTTATAACCTCTCGCCATCAAACATGAGGCCGAGATAATGTTTCTATTCATGGTCGAACGTAATAACAATTATTTAATTCCATAATAAATCTCAAGGCAAAAACAATGGTAAAGTCCCGACGGCTAATGCAGAAACCTTTGCTTTATTCCCGACGAAGATCCATCTCGCCTCTTGCAACTCTCCTATTCTTTGTTAGACTCGTGATCGAATTGCAAATATGAGCAACCGACCGGTATCAAATACCCATGAGTTAACGTAAGAATCAGCAAGAAAAACATCTATAACATTAATACCTGATGTGGAAGGTTTAGTCCCACTATTCCTTTTCGGATCGCCAGTATTTCTTGCGGTTCCTTTTCCAATGTCCTGATTCCTTGCAGTAAAAGCATTCATTCTCTTGAGTCGGGCCAGACTTAGTCTTAGGCTTAGGCTTGTTAGTTTGGATCCCATCCGAAACTTTCTTGCCCTTTCCTTTGACCCAAGTCTTAGCCTTCTTCTTGAAGCTTGTACTCTTTTGCACCATCATTACATGATCTGTTGCTTTTCTTAATGATGTCCTCTCGCAGTCTTCAAAGATCATATGCGCTTCGGTGAGATTCTTGTCTAAGCCATTCATATGGAAGTTCGAATGAATCGCCGAGCTTGCGTGAAGCGAAGCAAGAATCAAATCAGAGCTAACTCTTGACTAAGTGAAAAATCAAGTTTTTCTAAGCACTGTGTGTAACAAACCATCTTGATCACATGTGGGCTCACCGACTACCCTCAGCTAGCTTACTCCCAAACAAGTTCTTTGAGATCTCATATCTCTCGATTCTTGCTTGTGTCTCAAACAGGCCTTTGAGCGCCACGATCATATCGTAGGCCTCAATGTTCTCAAACTACATCTGAAGGTCTGAGTTTCTCGCAGCAAGTATGAGACAGCTAACATCAAGGGATTCATCACATACCTTTTTATAGGCGGATTTAAGAGTAGCAGCAGATATCGCCAGCACATCTCGAATTGGTTCCTCTAGAACATGTTCCTTTTATCTTGCCTAAGAACAATTCTTAGGTTATGGACCAATTGTAAAATTTGTTCCATTCAGTTTTTCCTTGTCAAGTATCGAACGTAATGCAAAATCGATGTAGGAACAGTTGGTGCCATGATCTACAACATAAAACATGCAAAACTAAGACATATGTTCAAGAAAAGTAACTTCTATTAAACAATTTAATAAAGATACTCCACTAAATACCATATCCTCTTATGACATTTAGCGATTCAAGATCCATAATCGTAATCTACTAGTGAGCTTTGGCATCACCGCTAGAAGATCGCTGAATTCGGTAAGCAACCCTTTGCTAATCATATCTCTATATGACTCTTGTTATTGGGCAGCCATCTCTATGCTTCGCACCCAACCCTATGCCCCAAGGTCCATAACCGTTATGATGACCTTGTCAAGTTAAACCAATGCAATGCGTGTAAGTGTCCGACACAAACCCATCTAGTCAAGGAAAGTTAGTGGCATTCCGCTTTAGCAAGACCTACCATTAAAATACAAGACTTTTGATGGTGCAGCTTATTGGAAGGGCGTCAATTTAACTTAACATTATGTGAGGGAATTTTACTTTTATCATGTTAGAAGCATCTAATGAAAAACATGACTTAATACCATGACAGGAATAAACACAAACATTCACAGATAATCATATCACTGTGAAATAGTATGGCCCTGAACATGACGATCTCCATCAGCATGCTTCCTGTCCTTCGACCATCATGCTTGAAGTCTCCGACCGCATTCAACTACTAAGCAATTACTCCTAAGAGCTAGTAATGAATTACATAGGATATTATCAAGCATCACATGTCGGACGCAAACCGTTATATAATAATATGTAGCTCGATGGCTATCTCACAACATGACATGCAGGTCATGAAAATCCATACATGCATCACATACACAATGGGCCATACCATTCACATCAATCCCTGCAAAAATAAGTTACGCATAGAACCCAATTCTATCGGGCGACATGAACACATACTACCTATAACACGCGGTACGATTAGCCAGCACTTCAGACGTACACGTCCATTGGATATCTTTTTTTTTCTTTGTTCTCTGTTGCGCATGCCTTGCATGTATGCATGCACACGTCTTTTTTTTTTTTTGCCTCGTGCCTCCCAAATAGCCATGGCCTCCTTCTGGCATGGCCCTTTTTCATGATCGCTGGTTGCTCCTCGCCGAGTCCTCTTTTCTTCTGTCGCATTTGCATCTCCCCGCCGGCGTCCGCCACCCTACTCTTTCGATTGCTTCTTTGTTTGTTTTTTGCACTTCGGTGCCCTCTTCTTTATTGACGCTCAACACCTTGTCCTCACCACCATCGGCTTCTCTGATCGCTCGCGCGCCGCCTTCTCCCTCCTTTCTTTCCCACGGCAATCCTTTTTGTTGCCGTCCCTTGCTGTTCTCAACGGTCAACACATATTTGCCTCCAGTGTCCGCCTCCTTCTCTCATTTGGTTGCATGCGTGTACCACCCATCTACTCTGGCAGCTGTCGTACTTAAGTTTTTGGGTGAATTGGTTGGTGCATGCAACTCGATATGATACCAAAGCCAAGAGGTCATGAGTTCGAGGCCTGGCTAATGCAATAAATAATAATAATAATTGCAGTCTACTTTTATTCCACGTCTTAGGCCCGAGGAAGGCTACATGTGAGAAGGGGTGTTGAAATATAAGTGAATTACCTATCTTTCCTCATCAGCTTAGGTTTTTGGTGAATTAGTTGGTGCATGCAACTCAATAGTTAATGTCTAACGAAGCCTCCCGTTGGATTCGCCTCCTGTTCATATAACATTACAGGAACCCACCTCTTAACATAAATTGGAGCAGTCCCGTTTTTGTGGTGTCATCAAATGTCTCCTTTCGAAAGCAGTCTCTTCTCCAGCCCCAGGATTCTGCTTGTTCGATCTCTGAATTTTTCTCCTTTATTCCGTGATTCTGTCACGAATGTGGCGATCTTCTGCATCTGGCTTGTATGACAGCTTAGCTTACAGGTCCTGGTTACGATCTTGGAGGCCATTGCTTATTTTTAGGAAAATACTAGCGAGGAGGCACAGTTCTCGAGTTTTCGATGTTCTTTTCCTCGTCTCCTTCAAAAAAGGTGGCAAATTTGCTGATATGGGATATCTTGTTTTTTTTTTTTTGAAATATTGCTGATATGGTCTGATTGACGACTTTTAGGCATTGTATTCGATAATTATCATCGAAATGTGAGACTTTAATCCTACATTTCATGTTTGGTATAATTGCTGGTTCATGAAACTCATTATTTGCTATAGCTCATTCCGGGCCACATCCATACTGCCTATTTTATTCAAATGGGAAGTGAATGGAAATAATAAGTTTCTCTTGCTTCATCACCTGAGCTACAATTAGAAACCTAAATGGCTAGATTCCACTTGGCTCCACGCACCACATAAACAATTCACATGCAAAGCATAACCATCTGTTCAACTAATCTGCTCTTTCCGTTCCATTCCATTTGAACAAATCATGAAGGCTAAAAAGCCGGCCATATTTTATCCTATTTTGTTAGGTAGTAGGTATCATGCGAAGCAAATTAAGAAAATATAGTACACAAATATAGAATTTTTTTATTTAATCATTTTTAAATTATATTTTAAAATTAACCCCTTGCGAACTTTATTTCCACTTCGACTTTTGGTCACGCCACCTCCCGTGACGTGACAAAACAACACTTATCCACGCCACCTATAGCGGCGTGGCTAAAGTCGCTATGCAAGCCCTCGTGCGCCAGAGGAGCTTATATGGCAATAGTCACGCCAACTATCGTGGCGTGACAATGGTCCTTGTCACGCTTAACTCGTGGTGTGACAGTGGCGACTTAAGCCTTTGGAGCCAGGCACTTCTTCATTTCTCCCCGTCGCTCCTAATTCCCTCGCGACTTCAGCTCCCCATCTCCTGCCGCCCTCCTCCTCCGCCAAATTGACCCTCCTCCTCCGTCGCCTGGTCCTCCCACCGACGGCGGCGGCTCTCCTTGGCCGGCTCTCCTCCTCAAGGCCTCTCTCTCTCGCCACTCCTCCTCCTCCGCCTTTGTCCTCCCTCCCCCCTGTTCTCCTAGATCGAGGTATACATGTGTGCTTGAATGACTGCATAATATAGTTTTGTGATTGAATGTATACTAGAATGTGTGCTTGAATGACTGTATGTAGGTGTTCCACCAGAAATGCACTATTACTGTGAATTGATGTTAGCGAAGTAGTTGTATCAGGTGTTGTGAAAAGTCTACTCTTGTGTAGGGATTTGAATGAGAAGATATGCTGGTCTTTTATAGGACTGAAGTAACATTTGGTTCAGTGTTGTGTGCTATGAAAATGCCATTAGGGGATGAAAATTGTAAATTGTTGGTGTCCTTTAGTAGCTCCAATAGTATTTGTGCTGCTATACCTGGCCACTGGATGCAATCAAATACGAGGAAAATTGTTTTTGATACATAATGTGTGATTGGGAAAAAAACTGAGATTTTTGGGAAGCTATTCTCCTACACTCCACATGGTTGGGAAATGTAAATTAGAGGCTGCAGAAGACATGGGAACTATAGAACATGTCGAGTTTTCCAGTGCCAAACCAACTATGTCTTGTCTCCTTTTGCTCAAGTTGTTGATTAAATAACTTAAGTAGATAACTAACCATTGTGGCACTGCCTAATGGAAGTTGACCTATGTTTATAATTTCTGTGCTAACATGGACTTTTAACCACCCAAATGAGAATTATGCAATTCTGAATATTTGAAACACTTAGATATTTTAATGCACATTTACACTTATAGAAAATTAGGACCAAGTAACAACATGTACATTTGTTTTAGGACTTCCTTAAGCTTCTTAGAGTCACAATGTACTATTTTGTGAGTCCACTACATGTTTTTTGTAAGTATAGAAAAGTGAAAGCGATATGCTCAGCTAAGAAGAGAGATTGACAGCTATGTTTCCTTTCTCGTCATCAGCTCTTATAAAAATAACAATGTTTGAAGCTTTGCTTTGGCTGCACATATCTTATTCTCTTCTTGTGGTCTTGTTATTGGGTGGCATGAAACATTTGTGACGTCCTGACAGCTACGTGGCGTGTAGAATTCATAGTGAGTTTTGACATTATCTCTAGAAGCCTGAAACACGATGTTCCGGTTAGAAACAATTTAGCCAATTAAAGAAATCAAATATAAGCTGAAGGCGAAAAATATGACCTATCTCCTTTCGCATATAAGATTTCTAACGAGTGGTTCGTGGCACTCGAGCGCAGTAACTCTAGCTGCACTGTGGAGCGAAGTTCGAGCGTACTCGAGAATGAGCCTCGAGCGGTCCCAAACACGTGGTTTGGGCGATTTTGAGAACGGGATCTCGAGCGCATTCGCACGTGGATCCAGGGTAGTGTAGATCGCACTCAGAGGCAAGCTCTGAGCGGTTCCAAACACATGGTTTGGGTGGTCTCGAGAATGGAATCTCGAGCGTGAGGCCCCCCATAGCAAGAACATCTTTCGTAACGCCCAATCGAAGCGTTCGCGCGAACACCCGCCAGAGGAGACACCGCCTCTGTTGGTGCAGGGACCTATGCAAGTTCTTCAAGACTAAGCAACATCGAGCTCGGGCATGCGTTCACAGGGTTGTGCGAACTACTCCAGTGACTATCCCGACCGACGTTGGGACATGAGCAGCTATCGGCAGCCAGTAAGGACCAGTTATAGTGTGTTTTCCTACTATTTCTCTTTCAAAGTACGCACTAACAACCTCTCTCGTCTACCTGTAGTCCTCGGATCCGTTATGTGGCTACAACAAGTGGATTCGACGAGTGGGATGCCAAAAGAGCCCGCGAGATCCGGGAGGAGGAACGCCGCAACGATGAGCAAAACGAGCACATACGTCGGGAGACGAAAGCTCATCTCAAGACGTGCAGGCGCAGGGAGCACGAGAGAAAGAGGGAAATGGTGGCCAAGGCCAAAGAGGTCGGCGAGGAGTTCAATGCCGAGCTAGCAAGGAAGGGAAAATGACCCGTCCACGCAGAGATCGGACCATTCCGCATTAGTTCTCGGAAGGTCGAATTTATTTCCATTCCAAAAGGCGATATGTATCGAGAGAGTACTTCACTTTGTTGCATCGCATGATGTTGTTTCTTATGCACGAATTAAACCCCGTATGCCGTGTTATTCCAAGCTTTATTATGAAGTCTATTTTAATTCGCAACTTCAAATCTCGCCGCCTTTTCACATTCAATTCTTCGCAGAGCAAGGCATCCAACAACATGAAAAAACGAAGTTCTAGAAGTGGGCACGAAATGGTCTCATGATCACAAAGTGATGAAGAGCACCACCTATCATTCCAGTAGGATGTCTACGCATCCATCATCAGTGGTACTGTCTAGCATATGTGCATAATTGTGCCTCATGTTGTACCACACAATCCACCTATTAGTCCGGCTTTTTCCAAAGATGCATTATGTATCACTGGACACGCCCAAAATATTGTGAAGTGTCAAAGGTTTTAAACCACAAAAATATTACCGGTCCATATATATATTTACTCTTAGTTAAAAGGATGGTGTTATATTTCGTTACTGAGAGAGGTCTCTATTTTCAAGTTGTGGATTGTTAAATGTTATATGTACATGGTGTTATGTATCACCGCATCTTCAATTATTTTTGATCTTTCAAAAGGAAGTCCTTTGTTATCATCTTACCACAGTTCCAAATCCATAAATCTAAATGGAATAATTGTCATAATTTACAAACCAATCGGAATTAGTCCTCCGCCACGCTAACTGCCGGGCGTGATACAAGATTACATGCCACGCCATGCCAAATGGCGTGACAAAGGGTACGTTTCGACCGCTCGAACGTTTCGCTCGTTTCGACCATTCGATTCCGATCGGGTGGTCCAAACGTCTTCTCCGTATCGGGCCCTGTCACGCCACATACAAAGGCGTGAGAAGGCAGACTTGTCACGCCATGGGATATGGCGTGACACATGCCACGCAAGCTCCATGCTGACACGGCGTGCGGCCGAGGGCTTGTGTGGCAGCTTTGGCCACGTCACTATGGGTGACGTGATAAAGATATTTTGTCACGCCAGAAGGTATGGACCAAAGAAAGCCGAATTAGAAATAAAGTTCACGATGGGTTAATTTTAAAATATAATTAAAAAAAGACTAAATAAAAAAATCACAAATATATTAGGCGTAAATATCTCTTGAGATCTTCTCATTGATCATTGGCCACCTGGTAAGCACAAGTTTGTCAAAAAAGGCAAACTCACAAAAGGAAGAAAATTAAACAAGTGCACTGGTGCGTCATCTCCACAATCTCTGTTTTTTTTCTTCTTTTTGTTGACAACTACCGACAAAAAAAATTACATTAGGGACTGTACAAACAGAGGATAGTACAAGAGATGCGACTGTTTCAGAAAGTACAACAGATGCAGCAAACAAAATAATTCAGTGGTGCCATTTGCCGGATGTGATCTGTCCTATGCATTTTTCTACATTACTCTCTATGGTGTGTGAACCAGTGATACTAGCCTAGATTACACCTTCACTGATGTAGACCATGAAGGATACAATGTCACATATCATAGAGAAGGGAAACACAGAGTTCCTTTCCACCGACAAGATGAAACTATTTTGTGTATGATCAGTCATTGCATGCATCTTGCCCCAATTTAGGCATGAAAAGTTGGTGCTTGCATTGCATGAGCTCCCCATTGGTTTTGATTGCTGATGTTCATATGAACAGATCAACAGAGGAGTACTTTTCCTTTGGATGGTGGCTTTGGGATGATCTTATTCTTCGATAACTCCATTTTTGCTCTGATTATTCGGCTTGAAGAAACCATAGCAACCAATTCTCTTTCTGCACCAAACAAAGAAGAGTTTGTTAGAGTATGAAAGTTTGGCGTGATCAAAATCTTGTCATGAACTGAATTAGATATGTTCTAGTCCCTAGCGGGGCGATGATGATTACGTTGGCCATTGCTGAATAGGACAAGGCATTTCTGCAATGATTGGGATTCAAGTGACAAGAAACCGGCCTTAAGCTTTACAGAAAGAAAGAACCAAAGTAGGCAACATGAAGAAACTAGAAAGATCCTACAAAGAAATAGATGTATGATTGGGTTCCTAGATGTATGATTGGGTTCCATGTAACGTCCAACTGTGGCTAAACTTACTCAAATAACCCTACAAACATGAAACAGTAATCATAAATAGTTTAGCCAAACTAACAATTATTTATTACTGATCATATTTAAAGGGATAACAAGCACCTAGCCATACTTTTGGTTGCCATTGTGATGCTTGAAATCCAAAGCATAACCAACCATGCTTAAGCATTCAGTTAAACAAGGGCAAGGTTGTCAACATTAATGGCCATATGCAAAAAAAAAAATATAAAAAAACAGAAACCAAACATTTTGGGATTTAAAACACGATGAGAAAACAAATAGTAGACTTCAAAAATGATCTTGTGAAGTCATGGCTCCTTTTGCTAAGATGGCCGCTCAGTACAAGAATTGGCTGTTCGGTTGTGATGATACAAGCATGGACTTGAAGCTATGACTCTCTGCCGTGTTGACCAATCTGCTTCCAAACTTCATGACTTCACACTAACTTGCAGAAAGGGGCACAATGAATTGTGGCTTGTTTAGCAGTCTGAACTAGAAATTTTCACATTAAACGTATTCGCTGACACAAGCTTATACTTTGATCCAGTCTATTACCATCTCCATCCTTGAATTTTGTATGTGGCTATATGTGTGCCTCTGACCTGAGAATTTGGTTTGTCTTTTCCCAAAAACATGATCTAGAACAACTAATTGTCTCCTTCATCTTTTGAAAGAGTTTATTTATTGGGTTAAAAAAGGTTTACTAGCAAAAAACTTACAAGGAAAATGTTTGATGACAAAACCAAGCTTTTCCTTATTTTCTTTATGAAGGTAATTCTACAATAGTGAAATGTGCCAGCTTCTTGAATTCCACAATTTTCAACTGCCGTTCTAATACAGAAACAAATTCACGAAAACTCCAAGCAATTCCTAAGAATTTCAAGAATGAGATTTAGAAAAAAACCAATCTAGAACTAAAGAAATTCCATCAACCTTAGCTTGCCTGCTAACTCAACCAATACAAAGCTACTAACATATTCAAACAAACTCAGATTTTTTCTTTTCCTATTAAAAAGCCAACTTTTGAAGGAAAAAATATCTGTAAAATTTTTAGCAAACTCCTGCCTCTACTACTGCAGTACTGCCCCTATCCTTATTAGAGGGGAAAAGAGACAAATTTACTGAATAAGCTTCAACTAAATTTGCTGAATAAGCTTGAACTAAAATAAGGCATAATTAAAGAAGTTAATTACCTGCTTCTGCTCCTGGTTGGAGCTTTTGGATTGGTGCTGCCATTTCCATTTCCATTTCCATGCCCATTTCTGCTGCTGACGCTGCTGCCGGTGCTGCTGGTCCTGCTGCTGCTCCCTGCCTCGCTGAACTCGCTCTCCTTCGACCACTCCTCCTCTTCCTTCTCCTTCTTCCCTGCTTCTTCTTCTTCTTGCAGTCGTTGGCGGCGGCGGGGCGGGCTTTATGACACCTTCTTCTTCCCGCCGACGGAGAACGGCAGGAAGAGCTTGATGAGCAGGCCGGTGTCCAGGCTCACGCTCCGCTCCAGGCTCCGGCTCCGCGTCCTCCCCATCGTCCTCTGCTTCCGCGCCTTGGCCTTCCCTGTTTCTTGGCACCGCCGCTCTGTTTCTTGGCCTCCTCCTTGTCGTCAACCATGGCCGCCGCGACGTCCTTTTGGGCTCGTCTTTCTTTGTTTTTGCACGTCGGCGTTGGTCTGTGGAGGCGGCGGCGGTGGCGGCGGAGACTCGACTATGTCGCGGAGGGAGAGCTCGTAGGCGGACTCGGGGAGTCCGCGGACGAGGTCGAGCATCTCGCGGCGGTACCCCGCGATGGCCTGCGCCCGCGACGGGGAGCTGCCGGCGGAGGCCGGGTAGAGCCGGTGGTGTTGGTGTTGGTGGTGCGCCCAGAGCTGAGGCGACGGCGTGCCGGACCCGCCGGAGCCGGAGTCCGGGGAGCCTAGCCGCGACGCCTGCAGCCAGCGGAAGTCTTGCTCCCCGGCCCGCGGCGCCAGGGGGTTCGCCGGTGGCCGCGGCGGCAGCGCGTGCTCGGCCCCCGCGCCGGCGAGCCCCTGGGAAGCTGAACTCATGCCGCCGCTGCCTCGACGGCATGGCCATCTCTACACTCTAAGAGAGAGAGAGAGAGAGAGGTAGTAGAGACTAGAGAGGGCTGGGTAATAATGGCGCCGTGGAGGCGCGAGCACGAGAGGAGAGAGAAGGGGAGGAGGAGGTGGGGAAACGAAAGCGATGACGGGTGGGTGCAGGGTTGCAAGGTCTTTGTTGCTGCGAGTTTTTAAGGTTGGTAGTGAATTACGGGCGTTGCTGCACTCGGCACCAAGAGCACGGCGAACGCAAATAAGGTCGTTCCGGCGGCTGCGCAGCCCGGTCAGGTTCACTCCGTTCTTTTGTGAAGTTGAAAACAGGTAATTAAAATGTTTCTTCGTGGGGAAGAAAACCAAAATGTTAAATTTGTCGAAATATTGCAGTAGTTCAATTATATATTGTTGTACTCCTCCGTGCCTTTTTAAAGTAATGTTGTAATAGTAGAATTATAATATTATAAAAATATTTTTAACGATAAATCTAATGATATATTTTTCGAGCGGCAGTGCTTCCCGCTTTTCTTTCTCCGAGTGTACTCTAAAACATTCGAGAAATAAATGTTCACCGAGTGCTTACTTCTCTTCTCACCCGAGTGTTTCCGTAAAGACACTCGGTATATATATAAGCACTCAAAAAATAAGTGGTTTCTGGTAGTGTACCAATCTAAATATTTTCAAATATATTAGTGATCAAATTTTAGAAAGTTTGACGGCATCGATTCCACGGATCACCTAAAACGAACGGAGAGAGTGGTTATCTATATAAGTTGCAGTAAAAGACAGGCACAAGCATAAATATGATCTACGGCAACATTTGTATATAACCACACTAACATCTCTTATGGATTAATGCAAAAGGTTGATCGTAGAACGATGCTAGCGGCATTGGTGTCGACGACGACGGAGCCGGGTTGGGAAGATGATAAGCATGCAATTGAATTGTTCGGAAAATAAAAGACATTTTGCAGCGCCATAATTTACCTACCACACAGATGTCTAACGGTTGGCCATGCCCAGAACGATGGGATTAATTGACGTGATGGCGCTGTTATCTCTCTCGCTCATCCGAAAGTGAGCTGTAACAACTACCACGAAATTATCCGTGGTTAATGGGACTACTACTGCTGCGTCTTGGAAACAAAGATTAACTAAGCTATTTTTATTTGTAACTTGTAGTTTCTGTGTCTCTGCTGTTTCCAGAACCTACTGTAATTAAGATTGTGAGGCTAATTTTTTGGATACTAAACTCTTTTACTTGCTTCCTTAAAAAAATCTCTTTTACTAGCACATTCATTTTTTTTGGGGTCACTGCATGCAGAGAGAATATCTTCTTAAGGAAAAAAAATCCATAAACAGCCAGTAAGTCACCTACTTTTCAATTTATCCCACATATCTCATTTTTATTTACTTTGTCCCCATAATTTAAGCTGGCATGCACATACCTTTTAGGTCGCATGTTTGCACTATTTTATCGTGGTTTTAATTATATTTGGCACCTGCTTTGATAATTTCAGTACTTATTTAAGTGATTTCAATACTTGTTTCAATTATTTGAGTTGTTTCACTATTTGTAATGCACAATTTCAACATTGAAACATTAGCAATGAAATAGTGTATTACAACTACCTAAATCACCCAAATCATTGAAACAAGTATTAGCACCACCGAAACAAGTATTGACACCATCAAAACAAGTACGAAAGATAATGAAACCCACGAGAAATAATGCTAGCATACAGTCTGAGGAGTATTTGCACGCCAACTTTACTTATGGATGGCAAAATGAGCGATAATTAGATATGGAGTGAAATTGAAGAAGCAGGTGACTTGGGTGTTTATAGATTTTTTTTTCTTTTTCTTTCTGAAATAGAGAGAGAGAGAGGCTGAGAGCGAGGTGACTTTGTTGGCAGTGAGGAAGTCATGGGCTTCTAGATGCGGGTGATTATGCATTTAGGTAGTTGAGGCGCTACCGGTTCTCTAGAAGTTCTGGCTTTTGACAAACGGCCAACATTTTCCCGTGGGGGACGACAGATTTCTCTTTCGATTGGATTCTACATTTCCTTTGTCTTCAGTTTACAGCGATTGCAGTGGGTTTCTTTGACAAAAGCGAAAGATTATCAATGTTGTGCCGACAAGATCTCCTACATGCTTTACACTGACAAGTGGGCCAATACGAATCTATGTTGTATTGTTTGGTGAGCTTAGTTTTTTAAAAAAAAAAATAGTTAAGGAGTTCAGTGATCACTTTCAGAATTCTAAAATCTCCCTGTAAAGCTGTCTATTCATATGGTGAAATTTCTTAGTTTTTCTAGTTTTGTATATACAGTACTGTTTTACATGTGGTACAACGAAATCTAGTGCAAACTATGAATGGATTTTTGGTAAAGAATGATAGTAGTCTACCCTCGCAAAAAAAAAGAAGAAGATAACAGTAGAAAAAGGCAGTGTTGTGCTGCAATACACAATCTAGTTAGTTACAGAAAGCTTTACTAAGGAAAGAAAGATGTTTTCAACTAATTATTGTATTCAAAAGTAGAAAATAAATAAGTGATCTTGAAAAATATATCGGTTTGGGTGCCAAATTAAACGATCTGGAGTGATGTGTTTTGTGTGCTATCTATCAAAACATAACTCTCAGCAAAGATACCATAGTTATGACTACTCCGATTCTAAATGTAAGTTATTTTAAAATTTGAATAGATCAAACATTTTTAATTTTATCCATCAATATATGAAAAGTTACTAAAATTGACAACATGAAATTGGTATTACTAGATACATAATGAAATATAATTTTATAATGTATAAATGCTTTTATTTGAAATAATATATTTTAGAGAAATTGATGGTTAAAATGTCGCTTAAAGACTACTAAATACAACTCCATGAATGAGCAAAATGAAGGTTGTGTTAATGATAAAGATCTCTGGGAAACCGCTAAAAAAAAAAAGTGTCAATATCCAAAACGACGGTATTTATAATAAGAGAAGTAGGATACCTCTAGCGTACTGGTTGGGTGGGTGTTCCGTATACTTGACCGAGTTCACCGTGTACATAGATAATATCGGGCTCTTTTTCTCAACACTAGCATCACGCCTACAGTACAATATTGTAGAGCGAATTAAATACTACATCCATTCTTATCCTCTACCATACAATACAAATAACTTGTGTCTTCCTAGATATACAAAGATCCAGCAGAAAACATTGAACAAATCAGATGCATATCCAATTAAAAATCAATGTTCACATCTCGGGTTATAAGAACATGTATAATGATGTGACGTCAGCTATCTGTAAATATTGACCCGTAGGACACGAGATGATGTTGAGGAGAGAGAAGGATCATAGAGAATTTAGCCGTTTCTCGTGTAGTAGTTGACTGTAACATGATAAACAAGACACATTGTATATGGATGAGGTGTCTATAAAGATATGTAAAAACTGTCTATAGATGATATGAAGAGATGCTATAGACAACAGCTATCTATATCATTGTATATGCCCTAAGACTAGTGACTACTACAAAAAGGTTAATACTGGACGCCTCATCACATACGGTTGCCCAAAACCGCTCAGATATATGCAATCACAGACGCTTTTGGTTTTGCAACCGCTCTGTTATCGATCGCGCTTAAAAACCGCTCAGAAGAGGTAATATTACAGGCGGTTTATGTTGAAAACCGTCTGTGAAGTATTACAAACGGCTTTGAACAAGAATCGTTTGTGATATTACTAAGTATCACAGACGGTTTTCAACAAACAACCGTCTATGATACTTCATAGACGGTTTTAATAATGAACCGTCTGTGATATAAGACCATATCACGGACGGTTCCATTGTGGAACCGTCTCTGATAAGTATCACTGATGGTTCCATAATAGAACCGACTGTGATAAGTCTATTTATTAGTAGGAGCCCGCTAGGGTTTGCACTCTAACTCGTCACTCCCCAGCGGCCTTACTCTCGTCCGTTCCGCTCCCCACCCGAGTGACCTCGTCGCTGACGCCACCATTCTTCCCGTCGCCGATGGTTGTGACACCACGGTTCACTGCACAAGACACTCGTATGATAAGAGAGTCTTTTGCAGTGTCACCGTCCAGTTATATAGCCTACGTGACGACAAGGCGCCTTCCCTCTTCCTCCTCCCCCTGCCATGCGCGACAGCTACCTTACCGACCTCCCCCAGCTACCTCTAGCTCCATCAACCTTAGCTTCGGCTACCTCACCACCGACACCGGCGATGTCAATCGAGGTAAGACAGATCTATTGGTTTGTGTTGTTGGTATTCATGTGAACCGATTTGCAATGTGGACTACCTACCTAGCTAGCTTGATGGTCGGTTTGGACACCCTTAGCCTTGTTGTCTTTCCCTCTGTGATTGCTGGCTGGCTGGATGGATAGATCTGGAGGTGGGGAATGGGGTTGTGTTTGGGTGTGACTGCTGCATGGTATGTTCCTAAAGATATTTTTTGTTTTCGATACGTATGATGCAAGGTGTGCTGCTGAAAAAACACATTGATGCAACCTTAAGAAGTGACAATCTGAGAGATGCAATTTGGTTGCCCCCTGGAAAGGATCTTAACAAATAGCTATCTGTTAATAGTAAGTCCGATCATCACCTATTCTTAGGATAAATAACACCATGTAAGTGTTTCATGCATGGATATAGGTGAGTTTCTACAAAGTTGTCGCTCTTATCCGCTTGACATGAAAACCGCAAATGTTACTAATTGTGTTTATCGATGAGATATGAAATGAATCTCCAGGGACGACAATAGGATGAACTGTATATGAATAATTTTGGAATGAAAGCTTATGAATCTATGGAATCAAAATCCTTGCACATAGTTTGCACATATGAATGTAAACAAACTTCTACATGGATAGATGTGAGTTTCTACAGTTGTTTGCTCTTATTTGTTTTATAGATAGAGAGTTAACCATTAAGGAAAACTCTTTTTACATCCTAACATGATATCGCCAACTTACTATATATTGTTATCTTATTACCATTCATGTTTCAACATTTTTACATGTTTCATGGACTTGTATTCAAGTATTGTCCATGAGAGTTTTGTCTCAATCCTTGTGAGATTTTTCCAAACAAAGGCCGCCTCCTCCCTAAGCCCGCCTCCCTTTCCTCTATTTCTGATCTTTCTCTACAAAATCTCTAAAAAAGGGGCGCTTTTGCCTTTAAAACCAGCTTCATACACACACACACACACACACACACACATATAGTTTAGCCTTTGTTAGCTAACTTGAGGTTCGATCAATTCAACTAGCTAGCTCGCTCCTTGGTCTTTCATCCAAAACGCTCAGTGAAACACATTTACTTCGTTGATCCCGACACACTAGAGTGTCGACGATTTGCTTCATACCTTGGCATGAAGCAAATCGTACACTCTCGATGATCAACCGATGAAGTAGCCAAACACAACCTAGCTACTTCATCGATCCCGACAATCGGAGTGTACGATTTGCTTCATGCCAGGATCGATGAAGTAGGTCGTGGTTCACCTACACGTTTAGGATGAACGGCCAAGCAGCGAGCTAGTTAGCTGAATTCAGGCATCGGTTAGCTAACCAGGGACTACGAACTACACACACACACACACACATGAAGCCAGTTTTAAAGGCAAAAGCAGCCACTACTTGGAGATTTTGTAGAGAAGAGGCTATCACAGACGGTTCCAAATACCAACCATCTGTGAAGATGATATCACAGACGGTTCCAAATACAAACCGTCTGTAAAACTTAAGCTATCACAGACGGTTTTATATACGAACCATCTATGATAATTGTAGACTTTTAGACGGTTTTTAATTATGGAACCGCCTGTGATAAGAATCACCGATGGTTCCATTATAGAACCGTATGTTATATGTCTTTATAAGTAGGAGCCTACTAGGGTTTGTGCCCTAACTCACGTCGTCACTCCCCAGCGCCCTTACTCTCGTCCGTTCCCCTCCCTACTCGAGTGCCACAACTACGGCGACGCTGCCTTCCCCTCTTTCTCCTCCCCCTGGTGTGTGCGACCACTACCTCTCCACTGGCGATGTCGAGGTAAGACAGATCTATCACCTATTGGTTTGTACCGTTGGTATTCATGTGAACCAAGCTCCTCCTCCCTCTCGCCATTCCCATACCTCGAATCAATCTCCTCCTCACTGCCACGATCAAGCTCTAGTCCTCCTCAGCTACTGCTGCTGGCCTGCTCCTCCTCCTACACCAGAAGATCGAGGAGGCCGACTAGAGGTGAATAGGCGGTTTTAAAATTTTCTTTGGCTAAAACCGAGTTTTATGCGGAATTGTAAATCAAATCGGTTTTGCACAATTAAAGCCTAAATCAACTAGTCTTTACTAAGTGCACCAACAATATGAGACTATCGATAACTATTGCAATCATACAAAGGCAAGTAAGCAATTTAATACAAGGAATACAAATTGCATAAAGTAAAGCACAAGAATGCAAACCACAATGACACGACTATGTTTTCCCGTGGTGTTCAGAGACTTGTTGGTCTCCCCTAATCCACGTTGAGGTAAGCCCAAACCACTTGGACCGGTTCCAAACCGAACCAACACCTCGCTCCACTAGGATTGCTCTTTCCTCCAATCTGGAGATGGCGAGCACCACACCACTCACAAACCGCCTGGTCTTCTCACAAGCTTCTTTGAGAAGATCACGACGACGACGCCACCACGCCTGCCTAGGTGTCGGCAAACACCAAGAGTAACAAGTCTAGAACTCTCACTTGAACTAATCAAGTGTCTAAACTCAAATGGATACTCAATCCACTACCTAATGCAACACATGCAGTTAGGGTTTGCCTCTCAAAGCTCACTAAGTGCAACACATGCACAAATGAGAGTAGAGGGTTTGCTCGTAGTTCAATGGAAATGAATATGGCACCAACAACTTCTTCCACAACCAGCCAAGGTGGGTATTTATAGCCCACTCATAAAAACTAGCCGTTTAGGGAAGATTCTAGAGAATCTGGGGGAAATCGGTTCGATCACTAACTAATGGCGGTCGATCGCTTACCCAATGGCTATAAACTAGCGTTGACTCCATCGCCGGTTTGATCATTAACCGATGGCGGTCAGATCGCTTAAATCGGTCGATCACCTAATAGTCCGCTTACGATCCGCTCCACAAAAAATGGCCAAGGACCAAAGAAGCAAAACCACCTCTCTCGAATTTTTGTACCGCTAAACAATTATCGGTACAACCGCACAACGATAGTACCACTGAACATCTGCGGTAGTACCACACAACTTTTGCGGTAACAGAGGCCTGTCGGATCAGCCAGAAAGCTTGGCAGCGTCACGACCGATACCCAATCGGTCGATTTGCCGATATAGCGGTCGATCGCCTATCGCAATCAAAGTCAAAACAGATCTTGATCTTTGCATCAACTCAATTTTGCGAACCACATTTGCCAATTTGATGCAAGATGCACACAAGGTTAAAAGCAAGATTCTCAACAAGTTGCAAAGCATATTTGCCGACTTTTAGAATCGATGCCATAAGGAATAAGGTATATGGACTAATCCCGTTTGCAAAACACATTCGCAAACTAAAGTCACATGCTACAAGGATCATGCATGAGCCACAACTATTTGCAAAACACATTCGCAAATATTGGCAACATGCCACAAGGACAAGATGCATAGACATCAACCATTTGCAAAACACATTTGCAAACTATAGTCTCATGCCACAAAGTTTATGCATATGCCTCAACTATTTGCAAAACATATTCGCAAATAATCGCATCATGCCAAGATGAGTTAGAGCAAACAGAATGAGCTATCAACACATGACTATCTCAAGCTACTAGTCAAGACCCCTTTTAATAGTACGACAACCTATACTAGCAATCCGGTCTTTCAACCAAACACCAAGACCGGTAAAAGACTAGGAACAAATCCTTAGCCCTAGCTAGTCATACCTTTGCCTTGCACACATATTTGAAGCTTGATGACGCACATCTTCACTTCAAATCCGGGTTCTTGAATTGAAAGCTCATCAACGCATGATGAGTTCCTTTACTTTGGGATCTTGGCACGAACATCATTTACACATGATGATTTCATTTTCTCCCGAACCTTGACTTGATGACAATCAACATATGATGCCATCCAAAGTCTTCGTCACCCTGGAACATAACCTATTTATCCAACTCATGAAAATGTTAGTTCCACAATATGATTATCATTAATTACCACGACATACCATTAACTTATAATGATGGGACAAGATACCACAATCTTTTCCTCTTTGGTAATTGATGATAATCACTTCAATTACAAATAAATTGAATGTAGATAAATATGAGTATATGTAAACTACACGAGTTATATATACTCAAGATTATATGAGTATACATAAACTACACAAGTTATGCTATACTGTATGAATATATTAACTACACAAGTTAAATATATTCAAGGATATGTTTCAATGTAAAGATCCTTAAAGTATGTGGACAAAGGAATATGGATCAGTACTAATGAAACCACAAAACATAGAGTGAACTCCCCTAAATGTGTGCATACACAAATGTGTAATAAGACCATATGCACATATTCAAGTTAGACTTTTGGTGGAGTTCAACCTATATTTTGGATCCGAGGAATGCAACAATATATAAGAATATGATGTCGAATGCATACCTCTTCGATATTCAACTTTTAATCCAGCTGAGACTAAACATGAGACATAGCAATAGAAGAATTAGTCTCACAAATAGATTTATCATTATGAATGCATACCTGTTTGGATTTTTCTTTTTATATCCAAGCTGAGACTAAACAAGGTATAACGATCGAAGTGTTAGTGTCACAAGTAGATTTGTCATTAATAACCAAAACTCTATTAACACATAATGGCGGGTCTAGATTCTTCAACGCTGCAGCTCCAGCTCCTCCTCCCTCTCGCCGCCGGCTCGTTGCGTTACCTCGAACCTCCCTCGCGCCTCCAACCTCTCCGGCTCTCCCACTAACGCGTAAGTCCCCTTCTTGTCTTCTTGATGTTGTTTGGTTGTTGGTTCATGCTAATGGTGATGGCCATTGGCCAGAGCCCAGATGCTAAATGTGTAATACATACATACATGAAGAGAAGTGCATCATTGCAAAAGTGTAAATGTGTAATACATACATGTAGAGAGAAGTAGAGAAATCATAAATATAAATGAATGCAATGATTGTGTACTTGTGCCGATTGTTTGAATGAGTGAATCTGTATGTAAGTGTTGTCCGCTATTGAAGTATTGGGGTGTTGATATGTATGGGCTATTGTCTCTTGATATGTTATATTGTTATGAGTTATGACTTATTCAGAAGTGTCAAGTGTTGTCTCTTCTATTGATATGTATGGGTTGTTGATATGTCATGGCGTATTGGATTGTTGATATGTCATGGCTTATTGGGTTGTTGATATGTATGGACTGTTGATATGTTATATTGTTATGAGTTATGACTTATTCAGAAGTGTCAAGTGTTGTCTGCTATTGATAGTGGAAACTTGCTAGGTGTGTTGTCTGCTATTGATAGTGGAAACTTGCTTGGTGAACCATGGGCTGTTGATATGTATGATTGATGATTTGCAAAAATAGATGTATAAAATGTGTGATATGTATGTTATGATTTATTGTTGATTTGTCATTTTGTCAAGATGTCATCCATTGCTTCTCGCCATTCATTTCACATTTGTCTGTGTAACTATGTTCATGCTGGTCAAGTTAAGAGTGTCAGGACATCCAATTATCTGGTTGCTGATACATGATGCCATTTCTAGTCGAGTACTGCGTGTCCACATCACTTATTGTTTAAGAAAGTGACGTGACGCCTTGATCGAAGTGGCATCATGTATCGCAGACCGGTAATTGGATGTCCCGACGCTCTCGCAGCCTTGTTTCTTGTCAGGACCCAGGATTTACTCTCCCAAATCCTCTGTATATTCCACTCTAGTCCCATGATCAGTAGCTAGAGTACACAGCTTAAACAAAATGATAACATAACCATAAAGAGTGAATAAAAACACATAAGTTCAGGTTTATTACAAAAGGAGCATAAGTCCAAAAGTAAGATACAGCGGAAGCAAAAGTAGTAGCAGTAGACCCACACGATTCACCACAGTAATCGTGCAGGGGCGAGCCTAGTCGCCCACGCTCTCGCCTCTTCATAGTAGTCCTCTCCTAATCAACATTTAATTACAAGGTGAGTACAAATGAATGTACTCGCAAGTTACACCTAATAACAGATGATAATGCATGAGGGTATAACAAAGGATGGATTATAGGGTTATTTTGCATAAAGCAATGTTTTCTTTAAATACTTGTACTAAGTTCCAAAGCGAATACTCTATAACTAAAATTCATTTTCTAAATCAAGTTTTATAGTCGATAACATTCACACAAGTGTGGTGAAGGATACCTCCTATCACAAGGCTACCCGCCTAATTCCCATTTGGAAACATCATTTGATAAAGTCTTTGAAACCAAAACCAAAATCTAACTTTGAGTGGCTTTGCTAGCATGTCCATGACCGTGACACGGCTATTCAATAGTTTTACACTCTCACGAGGTTATGCACTTTACCCACAAGACACGACTTCTCTAGTTTGATTGGCATCCGGTGCCATTGCCCACTTCCTTAGGTAAGCGGGCCTAGAGCATGCGACAAGGCCTTTACAATGCGTCATTCCACCGTAGTCCTGTCTCGCTAAGGTTTCGCCTCCTTTGGACTAAACCATCCGCCGGAACGAGCCCCTTCTTGCGTCATGTGGGAATAACAGTAGGTTATAAAAGACACCCACGTAACCGGATGGCACGACCACGGTGAAACATTGCAAATTAGTTAGCCAGGTCCCGCCCACACAGGACATGTGGTAGTACGGTAGGGCGTAGCAACATGCGCTCGAAGACCGATCCTTAACTGCCTTGGGTGACTTTCCAAAAGAACCCCTGGGCTTCAACCCATACCCGGATTGAGCCCATGCATAAACCTGCACCCACCAAACATCTATTTCGCCCAAGTCCAAACCAATTTTTCATTTTGTTTAGCTTTTCAACAATCATTTGCAAAAAGTCCTACGGTATAACAATACCATAGGCTCAATTAAATCATATTTGAACATTTGGCTAAATTTTCCCAAATTCAACATTTTTGGTCTAAGCATGACTAAGCATAGAGTTTTTCAACAAATTCTAGCTCATACAATTGTATCAATTAGATTTTCATCTAAGGTGTCAAGGTAGATTCATTTCAATGTCAAGATTGGCAAAGACAAGGGATTTAGGCATAACTAAAATTTTAAAATAGGTATTTAAATTACATTGAATAGAAATACGCATGCATAATAATTTAAAATAGAATTTAATTAATTTGAAATACTAGGATCAAATATGATCAAAGGATGTAACTTGCCTTGCTCAGATGCCTAAGGATCTAATTCTTCAAAAGATCGGTTTCCTGAGTCGCCGAGATCTACACGCTAAAAGAAGCCAAATTCAAATAATATTCAAATAGATTCAAAACGAACTCCAAATTGAAATTTTATAGTATAGATAGGTAGATAATGATTTTATACAAATTTAGAGACAAAGATCAACTCATTTGAAATTTCCTAGCAAAAGTTTTAAGGTTTCTAAGTTGGTTCGGTTTAGAAATTCCAAATAAATTGAAAATGCGCTTAATAAAGGAGACGATTTCCTCTCGGTTCTCGTGAAAAATACGCTTTCAAAATGCGAAATCGATTCTCACTTGCAACGGTTGTGGTTTACGTCAAGTGGAAAGCATATTATAATCATAGCCATATCGATTTTGAAAATCTTACAAGTGGCGCCATGAATAGGCCTTGCCACCCGGTGCCACGCGAGTAGGGTACTTGTGGCGGCCACGGGTTCGACGTGGCGCCATGTGATGGCCACATCGGCACTTGTCATGATGGTGCGACAGCGCTGGAGGCTCGCCGCTAACGGTGGTCATCCGGCACCGCAGGCGAGCTATGGACAAGTGAACGCACGGAACCTGGTGCTCACCTCTGTGATGTGGTTCATGACGAGATGGCCGGCGGCGGGGGTGTTAAGCGGGAACGGGTTAGGGCGAAAAGGGGCAGCGGCGGTCTAGTGACGCTCGGCGGTAGAGGGTGCACGCACAGAGGAGCTCTCGGCGTTGCGGCGTCGGAGTTGTAGGCGGTGGCGACCGGCGACCTTTGGCGGCAGTGAAATCACCGGCGAGAGGAGCTTCGGCCACCGATCTTCAAAGACAAAATACGACAAAGTTAGAGGGGAAGGGGTAAATGAGAGGAATGGAGAGAGGAGGAGGAGAGGCGCGGGGCGACGCGGCTCCGGCGGTGTGAATCCCACCAAGGCGGTGGCGCGGTGAAGAGGCGACGCTGCCGGCGTTGAAGAAGAAAGAGGGAGAGATGGTGGTGTGGCTCCGGGCGAGGAAGAGAGAAAGGGCAAAGAAGGAGGAGTGCGGTAGACTTTATAGGCGAGGGCGGAGCAAAGCAGGCAGACGGGCAGGAGAGCACGAGGCACTGCTGGCTAGGGCAGCGTGGAGCAGAGAGAAGGAGTTAAAGGGCTAATGTATGTGGCGAGCGGATGCATGGAGCATGGCTGGGGAAGAAGAGCAGATCGTGCGGCTGCCGGGCTCTTCTTCATGAGAGAGGGTGCGGTGGGTGGCGGAGCGGCCGATGGTCGGGCTAGTTGAGTCAGCGCGCGAGAATGAGAGACGGGCCATTGAATTTCTACCGATTTCAATTTTTGGTAATTCTTTTGATTTATTAATTTCAGAAATTAAAATAATAACTTTAGGTTTTAGAAAATAGCTAAAGGAGTCAAAAAAAATAATTGAAAAATTCACGAAATTCCTTGAGATGTTTTGGTCCTAAATAAAATATTTCCAACTTAACATTTGATTTTGTAATTAAATTATTTTGGCTTCAACATAAATAGGAAAGGCTTTCTTTTAATTCTAGAAAATTCAGAAAACTCAAGGAAAATAATTAAATTTTATTTTTAACCAAAATTGAAAATTTGGGATGTTACACTTCTTAAACTTGCATGGGCTAGATGAAATTACCTGTGGTCATTGCCTCATCCTCCTCATGTCATGTGGATGACCCTCCTAAAGTGGTGAGGACTAAGAACAATAATATATATATATATATATATATATATATATATATATGATGCCGGTTTTAAAGGCACAACAAGGCCATCGCTGAGGCTTTATATAGAAAAGTCATCACAGACGGTTTCACCACAAACCGCCTGCGTGATATATCGACATCACAGATGGTTTCACCACAAATCGCTCAGGATAGTTGCTATCATGAGCGGTTCTCGCTAATAACCGCTCAGGATAAAGATGCATCATGAGCGGTTTGAAATACCGATGCATGATGACCTCATGTCATCATCGACGATAAACTCGTAGACGGCTCACGAAACCGTCTGTGATGACGCTTTGAACCGTCTGTGAAGACCTTTTTACGTAGTAGTTTAACATTACCTCGATCCGCTTTGGATGTAGTTACTTCCATTAACGCATGTGGATGATCACTACGAGTCTAGTTTGTCATCACGGCAGCACTCAAAGTTGCCTTTAGACGCAAGAATCGCGGCATTCATTCCATTATGGTGTGAATACTGGTCCTATAGTTCGGCAAGGTTGATGGATCGCCAGTTTCTCCTTTTCCTTTTGCTCGTGTCTTTCGGCATCTTCTAGGCTTGTTTGGAAAGCCTAAATTCCTAGCCCATCCATAGGGATAGGCCAGGAATTTGGATTTCCAAAACAAAGCCTCAACGTTTTTGAAGTTTATGAGCCCTAGAATAGCTAGTGCCTCTTTGAATTTCGCTAGTCTTCGCCGTGTCTTTTGGATCAGCTGGAGAACCCATGAATATTGGTCCTCTATAGCATGAACCACGTTCGCTTGTTCACGCGGGGCCAGTGGTGGAACCAACCCCGGGGAAAGCCGAGGCGACCTCGGGCGACCCCCTGCCCCCCTATGCCCCCAGCCAAGCCGCCATCGCCATGGCTCTATCAGCCATCAGGCATGACTACATGAGCGCATACGCCAGTGCGTCAGCGTCTGCGTCTTGGAGTCCGAGGCACACCGAGGCAGGCAGCCCAAGGCCCAAGCGGGCAGCGGCCAAGCCAATTAGACACAGCACAATCCTAATTCGGAATCGGGCATCGCCAAGATCGCCATTCCCCACACTACTACAAAAATGCTAATATCGACGCCTCATCACAAACGGTTGACCAAAACCGCTCAGATATTGATGCAATCACGAGCGGTTTTGGTTTAGAGACCGCTGTGTTACTAGTTGAGCTAAAACCGTGCGGAAGAGGTAATATCACGACGGTTCATGTTGAAAACCGCTTAGAAGTATCACAGATGGTTCTTGTTAATAACCGTCGTGATAGTTCTACATATCACGCATGCTTTTAACAAAGAACCATTCGGAAACATCACGACGGTAATAACCATCTCGTGATATTACCACATATCACGCGCATGATATAACAAAAACCGCTCGTGATAATATCGCTACAACCCAATGCGTTTTCTTCTTAAATGCGCCATCCGCCGGCTCCCCAATCGTCTCTTCGTCGATCGATCCGCTTCGCCCCCGATCGCTCTTCGCCTCACACTCTGAATTTATACCTTGTTTTATAAAAGGATCATCCGCCATCAAGATGATCATCCCCACGCACTTATAAAAAAATGTAAATGGCTGCCTCTTCCTTGTCGCTCGGTATTAATGGCCTACCCGCCGCATGTCAGACGAGCACCTCTCTCGCAAAGACGTTGAACTGTCTTTGCGGAAGAACACTGTTTCAACAGGTGTCTTCACTCCTACGCCGCCGAGAATTTGCCGGAGCAGATGATCGCCACCTTCCGCCGCCTTGATATCCTCCTCCGCCACGCCTTCCGGTGATCTCCCACTTTCGGCGAAGTTTACCGTGTCATCGACGTGGTCCTCCAAAACGACGTTGCACGGCTCCAGGAGGCTTGTCGTCACTTGGATCACAGAATCGAGGCGGCAGAAGCATCAAGTCGACCAGCCGAGACCCTCAAGCAAGGGAAGAGAGCCTATGGGCTCAATTCTTCTTGGTTCAATGACCGAGGGTCTTCGAGACACTCAATGAGCGCCGTGAGTGGATGCATTTCGAGCTTCGTCACGATGATCGTGAACCGTCCGATGCCAACGCCGCTGTTTATGAAGTATTGAATACGGAGATAGCAAATACCTCTGCTACTAGAAAAACTTTGTTTAATTATAGGTTTCTACTTTTTTAATCTTTTTGTAAGTGATCGCCACATTTGTTTGGCCATATGAAAATTCCAAAATGAAAAAAAAAAAATTGGATGTGAAGTTAATTACTATATTAATTATATGTTGAATTATTACTATATATATATATATATAGTTAAAGCAAATTTTAGTAGTATTTAAATAACAAAATTGACATATAAACATGTAATTTCTTCATGTCATGTAAGTGTATATACAAGATAAATATACTTTATGGAACTGTCAGGATATAGATATCACTTAACGGTTCTATGATGGAACTGCTTGTGATATTATCACCGACGGTTCCATTATAGAACCGCTCTATGATAAGTCTCTTTATTAGTAGGAGCCCGCCGCTAGGGTTTGCGCCGCCTCTAACTCGCACTCCCAGGCGCCACTAGGGTTTGCGCCGCTTAACTCGCTCACTCCCAGTATGCATTTACTCTCGTCCGTTCCTCCCACCTCGACGCCACTGCCGCTCGACCGTCATCACATCACAGGTTGTGACAACACTCTGACCGCACAAGATCGTGCGATAGTCGAGTGTCTTGTGCAAAGGTCGTGGTCGTGCCAAACTACGGTGACGCCAGCCACCAGCGCTGTCGCCTTCGCCGCCATGGCTTGGTTCTCCGCTTTCTCCTCCCTTTCGGAACACCTAAGCGGGCTTTGCTTTCCCTATCCCCCTCTATTCTCCTCTAGATCTGTTAGCTTAATGTCTTTTGTTGAGTTTGATTTTTATGCTTGAGCCTTAAGTAATGTCCTGATGTTTGTGTGATTTATGCAAGGTGAAGGAGATGGATGAGGGTTGTCTTTGGTGGTGGGTCGCCGCGTGGTTCTTGTTATCGAGGTATCACCCTACCTTACTCCTCTCTGTCTCTACCCCTTGCTCTGTGATGACAATGGCTAGTGCTCATGCGATGGATGCCGATGGCTACTCTCGTGTGGTGGGTTTGGACACCCTTGGTCTTGTTGTCTTGCCGATGAACTACTCAATGATGTCAATAGTCTTATGTGAAATTGAATTGATAATTAGTTCATATTAATAGTCCCTTGCTCGTTATGTAATGATGTCAATAGTCTTATGCTGAAATTAAATTGATAATTAGTTCATATTAATAGTCCCTTGCTCTGCGATGTAATGATGTTAATAGTCTTATGCTGAAATTGAATTGATAATTAGTTCATATTAATAGTCCCCTTGCTCTGTGATGTAATGATGTTAATAGTCTTATGTAGTCTCTCATCATTCATTTCACCTTTGTCTGTGTAACGTGTTCATGCCGGGTCAAGTTCTCCTACCTCTTGCGTCCCTGTGCACGTCCTACCATTCCATTCATAATCTCTTCTCTATAAAGTCTCCAAGCAAAGGGTTGCTTGTGCTATTAAACCGATACATCATATATATATATATATATATATATATATATATATATATATATATATATATACATATATATACATATATATATATGTATACATATGTATATATGTATATATATATATATATATATATATATATATATATGTATGTATATATGTATATATATATATATATATATATATATATATATATATATATATATATATATATGTATGTATGTATGTATGTATGTATGTATGTATATATATATATATCTATGTATGTATGTATGTATATATATATATATATATATATATATATGTATATATATATATATATATGTATATATATATATATATATATATATATATATATATATATATATATATATATATTATGATATCCACGCAACCATGAGCTCTTCAAGTTTAAAAAGTATGGATGCAAGGAGAGCGTCAGACATCTAATTATCTAGATGTTGTCGATAGGTAATTGATTATCGCTATGTTCGTAAAGTGACGTTGATATCACAGTACTATCGATCGAAGTGGCATCATCTATCGACAACCAACAATTCTTGAGCATGTAATTGTCTTTAAACCCAACAAGGACACCAAGCAACAAGTTGAGAATTCTTTTGAAATGTGAGAATGGTTGCTCGGTGTTCTTGTTGGGTTTAAAGACGATTACATGTTCAAGAATGGTTAGTTGTCGATACATGATGCCACTTTCCATGAATACCAAGGCCCACGCCACTTTCGAACCTAAGTCCAATTACCTATCGACAACATCCGTAATTGGATGTCCCGACGCCTCTTGGCATCCATATTTTTAAACTTGCAGGCTCAATGAGGTTGCCCGTACTACCGCCTCATCCTTCTCATGTCGTGGACGATCCCAAAGTGGCCGAGAGACTACTTAACAATATATATATATATATGATGCCGGATTTAATGGCACAAGCACCACTACTTGGGGCTTTATAGAGAAAAGTCATCACGACGGTTTCAAACCATAAACCGCTTGTGATAAAATACTATCACGACGGTTCTCGCTAATAACCGCAGGAAAGTATGCATCATAAACGGTTCAAAACCGTCTGCGATGACCTTATGTTATCATCGACCTATAAACTCGACGGCACACTAAACCGTCTGTGATGACATTTTTGAACCGTCTGTGAATACCTTTTTCAGAGTAAAGGCCATTTGATTACCCCATTCCAAAGATTCCTCCTCATCGGTTCTTCCTCCCATCGCCTGCGCGCGCTGGGGCTACAGGTCGGGGTTGCGGCCAGAGGTGGCTACAGGGTCGGGGGTTGCTGCGCGCTGGGCTGCGCTGCGGTGCGAGGGGTCTATGACGCGACAAGCGGGGCGATGTGCCCGCTGCAAGGCTTGGGGCACCACGCCACCGCAGCACCCTTCTTCGCTGATCCTTCAGCTTCTACTCACAGGTCCTCCTCAACTACAGGCGCAAGAGGTTAGATTTCTCTTTTTCTATTCTTTCTTCTTATGTTGTTTATGTTTAGTTTTCCTATTTCTTGGGTGATATACATATACTGATCAATATTGTTGGGTTCTTGGGTTGGGTCAGTTTGAGTAGCTGTTTCTTGGTGTGCGCATCTGGGACTTCACTTAATCTTTAGTTACTTAGTAATCCTGGCAGCCGCCAGGCACAATGAGGTAGGAAGGCAGTCAGATAGCCACGGAGCCACGATGTATTGACTATTGAATTATATTGTGCCTCGGTATTTTTTAGACTACAAATTTGTCCTGGATCATTCAAATTTCTGGTTCCACCATTGCACAGGGCAGGATCATTTCTCTAGCTTTTCATGAGAACCTCAGGTTTCCCTCCGTCGCAGCCGTGGCCTGCCATTCCACCGGTATGTGAACATAATTATTTCTCTAGTTTGTCATGATAAACTCGAGTTGTCCTAATTAGATGCATGGGTAGTACCGTGTGCCGTACCATTAGCGTCTGAATATATATAATTGTTTCTCTAGCTTACCGTGATGGACTCAGGTTGTCCTTAGACCCACGAGTTGTGGCGTGCATCGGTGTAATTAGTTAGGCGTTTCAATTCTAGTACGAGAAAGATCGTTGCAGCATGGTGGATTCAAACCAATGCCCGTTGCCATCTTGACCCTTACGTGCATATATAATAAGAATCAGAGCCAAAAATGTCATCAAATTTGTGGAATCAGTCAGCTTGATCAACCTGCGGTCGTGTAGGTGTGCGTACGTCGATCCATCTGTCATTGCTGACTTGTGCATTCACAAACAGAGGACACGTAGGGTTGTCATGTAGATCGCCTTGCACACGTGCATTCATATATGGAATTTTGCAGTTATAACCTTGTCGATGGATAAATGACGTATTGAGACCTTGCGATGGCGGTTTGTGATCTGTCTCTCAGCTATGAAGTCATGGACAACAGCATGCACGGGTTAAGAAAAGAGAACATGACAGAAATTGCATGGAAAAAATTTACATTCTCATGGTAAAACTAGCACAGAGTGAAAAACAATTACTTCTGTTTGTCCAGCTTTATATTAGAGTACTAAGTTTTTCCCCCGATGGTATGCTCGGATACTAGTTAGGATGTTTGGACTGCATAAATTTCATAAAAAAAAATCCAAAAGAATTTTGTGGAAAACAGTTGAATCCTACAAAATTACTTCTGAGACCCTTTCGAACGAGGCAATTCGATTTGTTGGTTTTTTTTTCTCATTGGGATTACATATGTTGTCAGTGATCAAATGCACAAACCAAAAAAAATCAAAAGATTATGTAAAGCACGATGCTTAGTTACGCATGCATTTATATCACTTTGTAGAAAGCGACCCTTGCTTCTCCACGCCTGGCTGGAAATCTTGGAAATTACACACAAGAAAACACGACTGGAACGGTGCATATTGTGCATGACCTTCAAGCACGTGCGATCGCACGTGCATACGTACACACAGCACTAGTCTACCGCCAAGCCCTCTGACGTCATCGTTTACGTTATCGCAACGACAAATAGCCTTAAACAAGACAAGCTAAATCGACAAATTCGTCATCGAAAAAAAGGTCGATAAATTCATGTATACCTTTCTGTTATACTATTCTGTGATACTATCTTTCTATTATAGTTTCTTTATTTTCATATATAAGGCCTGTCCCACAGAAACTAATTAAGAAGGTTTATATTTTTAAATAAGACCGAAAGGCTTGGAGACATGTCTTATATTTTTACATGGAGCGAGAATATGATTTTTTTTTTGCGATATCAAATGGGAGATTATATTAGATTGGAGAATCAGGCAAATGTCGTAATCGAGATTGAGGAGAGCAGTCTAAGGTCCATGCATACATCCAAAGACTATGCATACATAAATACATTGAAAGACTCGTAGCTTGGGCCTTGGGGTACACGTTTTGAACTTGGAGAAATATGCTAGTACTAATGTGCAAGGCAGCCAGGGCGCTGTCACCTTGGGTTTAGGTCTAGATCGATGGGCCCCACGGGGCGTTCCTTTAAGGTGGTCCGGATCCTCTGCGTGTAGTAAACGCAGAGGCAGAGGACGTCAAGTAACAAAATACACGTTGTGTGACAAAGACATCGACACGTAAACACATGAAAGTGCGAAGCAAAAGCAGTGGGACTACTGTAGCAAATTTCTATGCCTATTGCCCTGGGCTCCACACTTCTCTGAAGATCAACTCTAATGTCAATGCACCGTAGCATCTTTGTATTTAATGTAGCAATGCAGAGGATCTGATTTCCCTTTAAGGTGTCTTTTTTTGACCTTGGTCTCCACTCAGCTTAATGATGCGGCTAACCCAGCTAATTAATTGTCTTGCAAGTTTCGCCATGGCAACTCAAGAAATTAAAAGGTTTGGTCATGCTGGCGAAGGTATACGTGGTTGGCTGGTTCAATGGAAGGCTTTTTGTCGAGTCGTTACGGTGGATCATGTACGCTGAGATTTGATTCTTCCTGCGTGCGGTGAACTTCTGGAATCTGGAGTGTTATGTGTGCATCTTTTTTTTTTTTTCAAGACGAGGTGCATATGTATTGGTTAACCGGTGGTTAGTCTAACTGGTATGGCACCCGTGTAACCATGTCTTGTTGCTGAAGGTCATGGTTCGAGTCGCACTCCACAGTGGTTATTGTCGAGCCCTGTGAATAACTATAATAACTACTCGCACACATTCGAAAAAAATAAAAGAAGTTCAGGCTACTAACGCAAACAATTCATCTTGGATGGGAGATGGTGTCGTAGCATCGAGACTACATAGTGAGTATAAGGTACCCTTTAGTCAGGAGAGGAGCCAAATGTGTTAGTTGTATTGATGAAGTAGTGAGAATGAGAGAATGAGCTCCCTCTATATGCCCTTAGAGCCATATATATAGTGGGTAAGAAGAGACATTTTCCTTCTTGTCTTTGCCTTACATTGAGAGAGGGGTGATATTTAGATATATTTTTGAGGATACACCACATGGACCAAGTCCATGCATACATATGACTTTCCCTAGGGCATCTGAGTATTACCGACGACCTTAGGGGGTGGGGCACCTTTTGGAGCCCTCCTACGACAACTCCCACGTCTGCAAGGTCCAAGATCGCGAGGATAGGTTTCGTGGTCTCGAGAGGCGAGCGGACGCAATCTTTTCAACCCCTCGGGAGTCGACAAACCCCGGGGAAAATCGACGTGGGGCCGCTACGCCGAGGCATGGCCTTCGAGGCAGGCGACGCGTTGTGCCCGCCCCGTCGAGGCTATGGCCTTCGAGGCGGGTGGCGTGTCGGGGCCGCCTCGCCGAAGCTATGGCCTCGAGGCGGGTGGCTAGTAGGTACGGAGCCCGTATGGGCAAAGTCGACGTGGGGCCGCCACACCGAGGCATGGCCTTCGAGGCGGTGTTGTTATCGCTGCCGCTTCGCCGAGGTCAGGGTCTCGAGGCGCGACGAGAAGAGATAGAGCTCATGCGGGCGAAGTCAACGCAGGGCCGCCACGCCGAGACATGGCCTTCGAGGTGGATGGCACGTCATGGCCGCCCCGCCGAGCCTATGGTCTCGAGACGGGCGGCGAGGAGAGGATTTTGAGCCTGTCTTGCGAGCGACGGCAGGGCCACCACGCCGAGGTATGGCCTTCGAGGCGAGCGACGTGTCGTGGTGAAGCCGTCACCATACCTTGTTGTACTTGATTACTCCTTCAGTGTGACTGTTTGCGTTGGTCTTGTTAGGGGCTAGGTACCGCCACCCCCCCCCTCGGCCGCTTGTAGTGGTTTGCACATGCAACTTGGAGTAACGCGAAGGGCTAATGTTGTTTGCAGGATGAGGCAAAAGTGGAGTGTTGTCCCCTGTATTTTTTTTTTTGATAGGGCTCCGGAGAGCCCTGAAGCTAGCAAGGAAGAGATGAAACCGAGCACCGTCACCCATACATTTTTTATTAGGCTCGTTTGGGAGTCTAGAGCTAGCGAGGGGGAGACGAAGTCGAGCGACGTATTCCATACTCTTTTGATTAGGCTCGTTTGGGAGCACAAACCTAACGAGAAGGAGGTAAAGCCAGACGCTGTCCCCTATACTATTTTGATTGGGCTCGTCTGGGAGGGTGTCGATCCTGTCATTGCCGTGTGTCACAGGCTCTTGGTTGAGCCTGCTGTCTTCTGTTTTTTTAGCAATTTTTCTATAGACTTTAGGTTCTCGGCGGAGCAAACCAGGGCTAGATCCACCCCTGGCCCGCGATATACTTTTGTTTGCTTCTGATGCATTACGTCGAACAGGTGGCGAGCGCCGACGCTGGAGCACGAAATGGGGAAGGGATCAAGAACGACCAAAGATGGATTCCTCGCTGCATCACCTAGAACTAAAATCTTGGGATCATGGATTGTTCACCTGTGGAGCTTGGGGGTCGGAGGAGGGGACGGAGTAACGGAGCAACCTAGCTAGCCCTAGCCGCCGTGGCGCAGTTCTTGAGATAACCCTCCCTCCCCGGCGCGCCGCCCGCCTCTGGCCATCGCCGGCTGGTAAGCAGACTATGCACAGTGGCTTGTACTGCACGGCTCCTTGCGTTGTAGAAGCTTCTGGAAGCTGGAGTGGTTGAGGAGTAAGGAATTGGGGAAGAAGAGGAGAAACAAGGCAGGCAGGACGAAGAGGAATTTATGGGATTGGGATTCTCTGCCATTGGCATCGGTGAATACGCACAGTGCCCTATGCATTAACTCTCAGATGTTAGATCGAATGAGCACATATGATATTTATCCGTCGAAATAGTGAGATTGTCACAGCCGAACACTATTCGTAACTAAAATCACTGTTTAAATTATGATTCTCTGCAATACAAACTCAAAGTATGTTAGAAGATACAAAAAGAGGGATCTGAATTCAAATTTAAGGGAACTTCAAATTTTAAAGGGTGGAACAAAACATAGGAAATGGAATGGGTTTTCCGTGAGACCTCAGTGCCTATAGACACTGTTAGCATTGGCCACATGTCAGTGCAAGCTAAAGGTTCTCAGGTACCACAAGAACATTACCAATGCTCCTATTATTCTAAAAACAGTACAAATAGTTACGAACAATTTCGAAAAAAAAAATCACATATGCAGGTTATGATATAGTATAGCATCTCACAGAATTTCAAATCCAAATTCAATCTACACATTGATTAAAAAAAAAGGCAAAATCTGCTGAAAATAAAATCAAAAAAAAAAAAAAAAGCTACTATTCATTGAAAATTGTCCTTTTTGTTTCTCAATGTGTAGATTGAAGTTAGATTTGGAATTTCGTGGGATGCTAGAATATATCAGACCATATCTATGTAAATTGTTTTAGCATTTTTTATAACTATCTGATCCGGTTTTGGAACAACGGGAACACCAGTAGCACCAATTATGATGGGAGCACCATAAATGTTCTCCTCGGGTAATCGGACATGTTTGAAATACTATAATTTCATATAAAATTTGAAGGAATTTAGCAGGAAATAGTGTAACCTCCCTAGATATTCTTTGAAATTCCCATTTTCCAAATGGACCTCGACATGTGTTTGGTTTGGAGATGGTGATCAAGGTTCAAGAAAGCACTAGGCGCTAGTCGAGCGGCAGACTGGTGACTAGCGTCTAGCTAATCTAGGCACCGTTTAGACGGCTGACTTAAGTGTAGTGTAGAAGACGAGCAGAAAAAAAGGAGAAGAGAAAGCCAAAAAAAAGAGAAAAGAAAACGAGTGAAACTTAACTTACCTAACCCAGTCCAATAGTAAACTCTAGCCCATCAGGCCCATGCTGCTTCTTCTCTTCTCCCCTCCCCCACAACACTACTGCTGCTACCCGTGAGGACTGTGAGGTAGGGTTTCCTACCGCTACCTCAACCCTGCCTCTCACGATCTCACCTCAAGAAACAGAGAAAAGGATAGCTACAAGTGAGGACTGTGAGGTAGGGTTTCTTTGATCCTACAAGTGGTATTAGAGCTTAGTATCTCATTGATTTGGACTTAACCGCCTAAGAAAGAAAATGATGACTAGTGAGGAATTGCTATAGGAAAGACTCCTTTGTTTGATGGCTCAAATTATTCTTATTAGAAAATTAGAATATCAATTTATTTAAAGGCCATAAATCCGAACATATGGAAAATCGTAAATGAGGGTTACGTTATACCTCTTGATCCATCACATCCCATGGAACTTGAGGGTGTAATGTTCATTTAGATGCTCAAACTATGAATGCTCTTTTTGGTGCTTTGAACACAAATGAGTTCAATAGAGTGAACAATTTGGAAACCGCTCATGATATTTGGACCCTCTCGGAAATCCACGAGGGAACATCCACGGTCAAACATGCCAAATTGCATAGGCTCCGGATTAAGTATGAGACATTTAAAATGTTGCCTCATGAAAACATCACCGATATGTATTCAAAACTCAACAACATTATAAATGAACTCAAAGGTCTTGGCACTAACCTTCTTGATGTTGATATTGTGTGCAAGATGCTTAGGGCTATACTGGACAAGTATGAGACGTTGGTGATGCTATTTCTCAACTCTCTCGAGTTGCCAAGAATGACGCCAACCGGACTCTTGGGCAACCTCATAACAAATGAGCTATACAATCGTTCCTGATCCCAGAAGAACACCAGGCCTCCGTGCAACGATACACGTTGCTAGCGGCGTGCAAAGTGTGGAGGAACTTCAAGAGCATGCTTATCAAGAATTATGTGGAGAAGGATCTGACGCCCTTCTAGAAGTATCCGTTCGTGGAGGGGTACTGGGAAGACTTTGTGGCGAAGAAGACAACAGATGATTTTAGGAGTGAAAGTGAGACGCACAAGACCCTCCAGGCAAAAAACACGCACCCCCACAGACTCAGCACCGCTTGGTGTGTGGGTAAACTCCCGTAATGGAGGGATCAGGACGAGCATGCAAGACGGTTTGATGCCTCCCCGCCATTTGCCCAGATCTCTGATGAGCGCGCCATACAGTGGCTAAGAGTGAGGTTATCTACCGCGTCTTCGGGGGTCATCTCCTTTCCAAACCCCTTAAACTTGGAAGTGTCCCAGCGCTTGGTAAAATATCGAACTACCTAGTTTGTAATTACTCGATAACTTCATAGGAAGTGAAATAACATGTCAGGCTCTTGCAGGAAGATCTAAGTACTACACAATCTTCCCAAAGCTCATTCCAGGCAGACAGGGAGAGAGCTATGCTCTCCGAAGCCCTGGGAAACAAGGAGCATCTGGGTCGCACGAGAGGCATGGGTCTTTATGTTCCATGGAAAGATGGATTCGCAGTGTACTCCGGGGCATACCAGAGTAGGAAGACAGCCAAAGCCGAGCGCGAAGCACAGCTACGAGAGGAGATTCGTGCATCCCTCAGAGAAGAGATACGGGATGTCACACGAGAGGAGATTCATGCATCCTCACAAATCGGTTGAAGCCCCTCAGCTATCGTATGCTAGCCACCAAACGTCCGAGTAGTCATCCAACCATAACTTAGAAATCGATAATGATTTCTGTTGATGATATCCTAGTAATAATTATTATCCCTAGAATGCTCGATCCATTGATAGGCCTGTTGGAATAACTAATTTTGTATCGTTATGTAGGTGGCTCTGAAGTTCTGCCGTTGTCTCGAAGACCGACTGTACTTGTAATCGATGTCAACTTTACGGGAAGATGAGGTCGTGACTTTAGGGCAAGCCATATTCATCCGCCCAAGAGAGACATCGAGCTACTTGCAATTTCGATGTCAACTTTACGAGAAGTATCTCAGACCGGAGCTACCTACACCGAGTTACTGTCTTGATGCGGCAAAGACCCCAGACATCGATGCATCTACACCTCGTGCCCAATGACCTCTAAAAGCGAGGCGACAAGGAAAATCGGCGTACCGATGGTATCCTTCTTCTTTGTTGGCCCAAAAATTCGTGCATGGCGAGCCGTTGGTCGTCCCGGAAGAGGACATCAAAACCCTAGGATTGGCTTCCCAGAGATTGCATGAATGGTACATGGAACAGACCAAAAAGACGGGTGTATAACGGTGCTCGGGTGTCACCGTCAAGTTCAAGAAAATTAATTTTAACGACGAGTTTCAAGACTATGTCTTCACGGTGGCCTTCGATGACTTGTTCTTACTCTTCAACCTCGACTCCCTCGACGTCTCACTCATGCGATGCTGGACACTCTAAGTGTGTACAATCACGGTCTACGTTCGTGTAAAACCGATAAATGTCATATATAACTTCTAGCTTTTGTACATATGTATATATACATGATCGTACAAACACATCAAGTAAACCATCAATAGGTTTCCTCGACCCACACTTGGTCTTTGAGCAATGCATCAACGCCAATGCAACCTTCGTCGAGGAGTACATGGCGAAGTTTTTGCTGGATCACTGCAAGAAGGATTTCATACTTTTGTCCTACAACCAAGGGTAAGTGCTGCACTTGTGGCTATACTTGTTGATTTGTACTTTATAAGCAACACGAACTTAGGTTTAATGACCATGGCGACATACCTATGTAGGTACCACTAGATTCTAATTGTAATTATACCAAAATGGAACCAGGTAAGTACCTTGATTCCCTAAAGAGGTCTAATAACAACTTCATAGTTGTCAAAAACGTTAATCGACATGTAAACACATTTCCTCATAGATAACTCTATTGTAGTCTTTCCTTCCTTTGCAATGGCTAAGGCTAAGTTTTTGGAATCACGAGGTCGTTCATCATGTACTATGCAAAGGAGGAAATGCAAGGGAGTGAACCTCCGACACGATTTCAAATTCCCGGTATTCGCTAGTACATATTAATCTTATATAACACTTCGTAGTAATTCCTTTCGAACTAACAAATTCTATTTTTGCAGTGTCACCAGTAGCCGTCGGGCAACACCTGTGGATACTATGTTTGCCACAACATGGAACTACTCCTCGGTTCCCCGATGACCAAAGATCCTCAGGTTTGCCAATCTTGCAACAATTATTTCATACTTATTAATTTATATATGCACAACTTTAATCTTCCTAGCGACAGGTTGCAACTATTGCTGAAACTCCATTGGAACAGGCCTAGTTCGAACGCATTCGAAGATAGTTTGCGGCCTTCTTGATGCGTGAGGTCATAAACCCAAACGGGAAGTTTCATAATGTAGATTGAACTTGATTGGGATAAGATTGAACTTTGTAGAACATGTGTGTATATTTGTTCATAAATGGTTAATTTTAGTTCACTTGAGTTAATTGATTTATGAAATGGATGTGCTTGTTTCTGAAATAAATGTGAATTGGATATGTACTTGTTGTGTTTCTGCTTGTTTCAAATGGCATGGTTAGCATTTTCTGATGCTAGCCAATAAACGGAAATAGATTTAGTAATACAAAAAGAATATCACAAGCGGTTCCTTAGAACAAACCGTCTATGATGCATAAGCTATCACGGATGGTTCCATCTATAAACCGTCTGTGATGCATAAGATATCACGGACGGTTCCATCTATAAACCATCTGTGATAGTCAAATATCACAGACGATTCTGAGTTAATAACTATTTGTGATAGTTGAATATCACGAGCGGTTACGAAGTTAATAACCGCTCAGTGATAGTATATCACGAGCGGTTGGAAACCGCCTGTGATGACCTCATATCATCACTGACCCATAGACTCAGATGGCTCACGAAACCGTCTATGATGTCATTTTTTAACCGTCTATGAAGACCTTTTCTGTAGTAGTGTGCAGCGAGGCGCTAGAGAGAGTACAGCGGGGGCGGCACAAAGAGCAGAGAGCAAGGGCAAAAACAAAGCGGGGCGGTGTGGGGGCGACATACCTCGATTCGATGGCGGCGACCTTGATTTGGCAGTGGAGATGGCGGGAGCAACCTCGATTCGGCAATGGGATGGCGAAACCCTTGAATCGATTTATGCCGCCGAAGCGCTACCCAAGCCACCTTAGACCGGTTTTGACCACCTAGCCGGTCCTAGGTGGTTGCCCACGACTTCGTCGAAGTCACAAAGAAATAGGCACCGCCGACCATCTAGACGGCACCTAGGTCTGATTTTTGGAACCTTGACGGTGATTGACACATTTTGGCTGTTAAAATTTGATACCGCAAAAATTTGCCGTGCATTTGGTTTGTTATCAATCCCTTTTTCTGGTAATTTATGTTTTCATTGGCTTTCTAGCTTATTATCCTGCTAAAATTTCACCCATTCATGAGCAAGATAATGCTGAATTTTGGTAAATATGGGAACGATATCCATTGGACAAAAAAGCCAACAAGCCCTTATAACTTGAGTATAAGTTCGATGGACCACAGTGAATGTCTTCTGAAGTAAGCTTACTTTACTAACCAGAAATATATAAAAATGAAGGGTATCAGTAGTTAACTTACATTATGAAGATATTGAAGTCTCTTTGACAACAATTTTCTCATGAGGTATGACAAAATTAGTCAAGGTAGTTACTATTGTTTTAACCCACTCATGTTCTTTTTGACATTCGATTTTGACTTCATTAAGGTGCTGCATTACAAAGGGCTGTTCCATTTGATTGTGGCCTCCTTCAGCTTCTACCATTTGTTTAGGTTCCTAGAGTAGATAAAATACTTCACTAAGATCAACCTGTCATCCATTCTAACTTTATAGATAACAAGAACAAACATATTGTATGCTAACCTTTTTAATAACTAGAAAATTATCGTAGGGATACTTGCTACTCACTGATGGTAAATTAGGATCCTAGTAAAGGAAACCAGGGATGCCTTACAGAAAAGAAAGAAAACATGGAATTCTACAAGATTCAAGATGGGTATCCTGCAGAGCACTCATGCATCATAGTAAAAGCTCTATTACCATAATTGCAAGATTGAATGTCAGATGCTTAATATTTATTTGCAAGAGTGGAATAAAAAAGACACCAAAATTTGTCTGTACTTCATTTTCCAATGGTATACATTGCTTCATAGGGAAATCAAAGGAAAATGGTTAGTGAAGATTCCCTTGAAGTACAAATATGTATAAGCATTCCTAGAGCGACCTGTTTCTGATCACAATATCTTTTGATCTTGCACAATCATACAATGAAACTTGTTGCACCATCCTGAGATCAACCCCTGAACAGAAGCACCAGCATTTTGCCCAGATTGGAGGACTAATTTAATATCTAGCTGAAAGTGAACCAGAAATTGGGCCAGAAAAAGAGATATCTGATTTCCACTGGAGATCTCCACATGATGTCAGAACTGTTGAAAGCACAAAATCATCAACGTCATGTCCTTCTTGCTGCATTAGGTACATGTACTTCAGAGCCTCTTCACAGAGGCCATTCTGAGCAAATCCTGTAATAATCACTTTCCATGTTACGAAGTTGTGAGCTGGCATGGCATCAAAGACTCTTCGAGCCTCGTCGACTTTTCCACACCTCATGTACATATCGATCAGTGAGCTTCCCACAAATACATTCGAGAAAGCTGGACTCTTGTTAACAACACCATGAATCCTCCTTCCATATCGCAGAGCCTCCAATTTCGCACAAGCTTTCAAAGCTGAGGAATAGGTGTAGGTATTTGGTGTCACACCATCCCATAACATATCATCTAATGATTTAAGTGCTTCAACATTATGACCAAGACTATTGTAGCCAGAAATCATAGCTGTCCACGAGACAACATCACGGTCAGGCATTTCTTCTAGAATTCTTGCAGCATATGTATACTCTCCACATTTACAGTAGAACCAAACAAGTGTACTACCAATTTGAAGATTCTCTTCAATAGAATTCTTTATTATCTGTGCATGCAGTTCCTTTCCGAGATAGAGTGATTTTATTGAGCCACAGGCACTAAGGAGACCAACAACGGTGAGGTTGTTAACAAACACTCGGCGCATCTTCATCTTTCGGAACAACAAGATAGCCTCTTCACCATGGCCACTTTGGGCATAGCCAGAGATCATAGAAGTCCATGTAATAGCGTTTCTTCTTGGCATCATATCAAACACTGCCTGAGCATCAGACACCTCACTGCATCTGGCATACATGGTGACAAGAGCACTGCCGACATGGATGTCATCTTTGTACAATTTCTTCACAACAGCACCATGCAGCTGCTTCCCAAATCTTAGAGCCTTCTCTTCTGCACAAGCCTTGAGGACGCTGCACACAGTGAACTCATTGGGGCGAAATCCCTCAGAGACCATTGCTGAAAACATCCAAAAGCTTTGTCCCCATGCCCATGCTGCACATAAGCTGTGATCATTGTTGTCCATGAGACAACATCACGAGAGGCCATCTTATCAAACATTGCCGAAGCACTGGCAACATCGCCATACTGAGCATAGAAGTGTGCAACGGCACTATCCACTATAACATTGCTCCACCCACCTTTCACAACACAACAGTGGACCTGCCGCCCTAGCTTAGCATTGCACTGCTCCCCGCAAGATTTCAACAAGCAAACAAAAGTCAAGCTGTTACCTTGCACTCCACTGCCCACCATATCCAGGAACAGCCTCACAACCTCACCATAGCGGCCTAATTTCTGATACCCACTCATCATCGCCGTCCATGACACAACATTCCTGTTGGGCATTTCATCGAACACCTTCCTCGCATCCGAGACCTCATGACACCTCACATACGCGCTGATCAAATTGTTGGCCACGAACGTCCCCAGGCCATCGAGCGACCGCACAGCAGTCGCGTGCACTCGCCGGACATCTGCCAGGCTGCCACAGGTACGCAGCCAGGAGGCGAGCGTCTCGACGTCCGGGGAACCTGGCAACTCCTCACCAGGGTCTTGCTCCGGAGGGTCGTAGCCATCACCCGGGTGGGTTTGGGCGCGTAAATAGTGGTTCTTGGCGGGGAAAGATTGCGCCCTGACGCGGTGGCGCTTGGCCTTCTTGCTCTTGCGCTCGCCGGAGCTGCGTACTCTCCGAGGGAAGCTGTACGGTTGGAATGGTGGGAGCGGATAGATTTGGATTCGAGGGGGAGAAGGTGAGAAGCAGAATAGCATCTGGATTCTTCACTCGCACAGGCGCGCGGGTGGAATCGGAGCGGTAGACGAAGAAGGAAGGGAAGACACCACCAGGCACGGAGTGGTGTACCGGGTGGTGGTCTCCCGCCCACGGAGGGGACGAGGAAGCGGGAAGCGGCGGCGGCGGCGGCGGGAGATGAGGTGGCTGGGGAAGACGACGGCGGGGTTCGGCTTTCTGGAAGCGACGACGGCGCCGCTCCGGCGGCCGGCGAGGTGGCGTGGAGTCGAGGACAGGTGGGGAGGTGTGGAGGTGGGTGGATTTTGGAACGTGAGGCGAGTGGACCAGGGTTTAAGAGTGACTTCATTTTTTTATACATTTCTTATATGAGTGTATGCCGGTGTGGGCCCTTTCCCGGCCGGCCACTCCCACTGCGAGCCTGCGGAATTATTTTTTATTTAATTCTTTTTATTAATATTTTAAAGTTTTATTTCTAAATCGACCATTTTGGTCACGCCACCATCCGTGACGTGACAAAACCACATTATCACGCCACCAGTAACGGCGTGACAAAGCATGCCACGCAAACCCGCGTGCGGCGTGGAGTTCTTGCATGGCACTTGTCACGCCACGCGAGTTGGCGTGACAGTGTCACTTGCCACGCCACGCGCGTTGGCGTGACAGGGATGACTTAAGACTCGGACCCAGCCGCCTCTTCATTTCTCCTCCCCCTAACTCCCTTGCGCCTCCTCACCTCCCCGAGCTCCCCGCCAAGCCCTCCTCCTCTCGTTCCTCCATGCCTGGCCCTGCTCCCTCTGGGACGGACGGCCTCCACCAGAGGCCCTCCTCCTCCATGGGCCTCGTCCTCCGCCTGCCCGTCGTCCCCACCGGCTCTCTCCCACATGCCCCCTCCTCCCGCCATGTGCCCTCCCCCAGCGCCGGCTTCTCCCACGCTCTCCCCACATCGCCTCCTACATAGAGGTAATAACCGGTTCTACATGGATTGTGAAACGTAAGAAAAGTATGTTATATTTTGTTGTATCTTTTACCAATCTTCATAGTGGATCTTGGGTATGGATGAAGTTGGCAACTTTAGAGCGACATAATTGATTCGTATGCATAGACATTGTACAATGGTAATGTTAGAAGAGAGTAATGTAACTTTGTGCGAATAATATGTTGCAGTTGTAGCTATGGTCAAATGGTCTTCGATTCTTGATTTTTCACTCAAGGGGTAGCTGTACTTTTCTATGATTCTGAATGATCAGATGCCAAGTACACTAGTTGTGTAACTTCTATTTTGTATGTGAACTTGCATAACTATTTTGTATGTGTAATGCATATGGTTTTCCTGCAATTAATTTATGCAAAGGAAAACTCTATGATATTATCAAATATGTTTCAACCTGCATAAATTATTTGTTAAAATTCCAATGTTTAATGTGTTGCAATGTTAGTTAATTTGGTGTGCAATTTCTATTTCTTCGAACCATATGCTTTCGTAGGAAATTTCTGAATGAATCTGCTTGATAGATATGAACTTGCATGAAATTTTAGTTCAATGGGTCTGTAACTTTTATTTGTTTGTAGAATCAACAAAAAAATTTTGAATAAGTTTTAGGGGTTCACAAATCTTTTTGTCTAGATTTTGCTAATCTCGTTTTCTCTTAATGATCTATGCTTTGTAAGGGGTTCACCAAATTTATGATTTTTTTGTATAGTATAGGATTTTTTTTTTTCGGTTCTTGTAAGGATGGAATGACACACTATGGAGGATGGCACTTAAATTTCCAACGTGAATTGTGCCGGCATATGGAAATTTGCAATTTGGAGATGAACAAGTGCAAGAAGGAGAAAGAATTCCATGATTGTTATGTATTAGAGTTGATATTTTCCTCTATGAGATGAACCAACAGAGTTATATGTTGTTCTTGGATTATACATATCCAGAGACATTGAGAAACAAGCCCCTTGTTATGTTATGTTGCTGTTTTTTTTTATTTCTTTTCGGTTTTCAATATATTTGAGCTAATAGCTTTGTTGCTTACATACCCCCAATGATATGGGCTCAACTTTTTTTATATTTGTAATTTATTGGGCTGTTAGAACAGCTCGATAGTGCTCAGAGCATTGGAAAATACTAAGGTCGTGGATAACATTTGCGTGGTCACACTAGAACACTTGTGGTATTTCGTTCATATGGCATGCAGTACTGACTTTGTAATATTTTGTTGGATGTAGATGGACAAAGTTGTACGTATATTTACTGGTGAGGCGATTAGCCAAACTGGAAGTTCTGTCGACTTCGGCAGCATGGAAGTGATCGTCCTTTTGTTTCGCGACTCACCGGACTTTAAAACTCTTGTGATTAGGATTAAGTCGACATTTGGATGGGATGAGCCCGGGGTCGTTGTTGGAATGCAAGGACGATATGACGGAGGAACTAGACCTCGCTGCCCATCATTCGTGAGGCCCCCTAATGGAAGAGCGACATTCTGAAGAGTTCGTTAGCGTGAGTCGTACCAACCATGGCCCCCTGTCAGTGGAGTCTGACGAAGGATGGAGCTCGATGGAACAACCCGTGAACCCGAGAAGAGATTTGAGCCTTACCTAGATCCCTCGCATTAGCCACCGTACGTGAGGGAGGAATACATTCCCGACATTTGCCTTTACGTATATATTACTTTACGTATATATTAATTTCATTTGCCTTTCACATATTGATAGAGTTCACTCATTTGCATTCTCTATATTGTTTTGTGCCACATGTGATCTTACAAAAATCCTTTCCTGTAATGCAGATGCCGCAAAGACGCCGCAAAGATATCGTTGCTCTCTCGGCACGATGATGACCACCGCGCCCACAAAGATAGCCGATTTATGGTGCGGTGAGATTTGCTAATCTTCTATTCCGTCATGCTTCCAACTAATCTCCATGTGCTTGTTGTTTCACTTATTTATATATGTATCTCTCCTGTAGGTACTCCATCCGCCGCCTCGGACCCACACCCTCTCTGCATTGGGATGAGCGGTACGAGCCATACGTCCGTCAGGCAGGTCTACTTGCTTTGGCGTGGATAGTCATCAACAGGCTCCCGTGTGGGCAAGTGCTACGCTTATCACCTTGGTGGACCGGTGGCGCCCGGAGACCCACACCTTCCACTTGCCGTCAGGCGAGATGACCATCACACTCCAAGATGTCGCCATGATTCTCGGCCTCCCCATAGATGGAAATCCAGTGACTGGGGACATCAACAGCTTGGGTTGGCGAGACCGGGTAGAAGAGTGGCTTGGAGTTTGACCGGATGACCCGCCTGCCGACTCAAGGGACAACCGGCCATCAGCGGTGCTTGCGTCCTGGCTGCGTGTGCACTTCAACGTGTGCCCGCTCGACGCAGATGTGGAGACAGAGTGGCGCTTCACACGCGCAAGGATGTGGCATCTACTCGGCTCCTTTCTGTTCCCAGACAGTACCGACAACGCCGTCTCTTGGATTTACCTGGCACCTTTGGCAGATTTAGCGACCGCAGGGACCTACAGTTGGGGTTCCACTACACTGGCGTGTCTCTACCGGCATTTGTGCGATGCTTACCGATCAAAGAGTGCGGAAGGCAACTTGGGTGGATGCGCATACCTCCTGCAGGTCTGGATGTGGGAGCGTTTGCTCATCGGTCGGCCTGCACGTGCTCCCTTGCAGGTAACCATTTATTCCATTCGTCATAGATGTCTTCTTTGACAAAAAATGAAACTGAAATCTATCTCCTTGCAAGCATGGCCCTTTGACGGTGTTGCGTCTGGACCGACGGTAGCTTACCTATGGAGGTCCATCATTCCACCTACTGGGCATTCGAGGTCGCGGTACATCGCGTATACAAACGAGCTCGGCGTCGTAACGCAAGACCAGGTACATACCTCGTAAGTTACTTTGCTTGCTACTGTCTTCGCACTATGATTTCATCACTACTATCATATACATCTGGTGCAGGTCACGTGGTTGCCATACACCCACGACGAGGTCGTCGAAATGGACCTAAACCTGATGTGCCAGCGGGACATCACCTTGTGGATGACGCTCTCACCGCTCATCTTCTTCCATGCGGTGGAGTACCAATTACCCCATCGGGTGATGCGTCAGTTTGGGAAACTTCAGGCCACGACGCCAATGTTGTTCTCGACAGATCTGAATCTTCATGGGTAAGGGTATCTACCGCTGTTCCTTTGCAGCTTCCGTAGCGTTTTTACTGATAACAATTCGATTCTGCGTGTGGCAAGATGAACTGGAGATGGAGATACCGCCACACCGACTGGGCTGCCTATCATGGACGCTACTTGTTGGAGTGGGAAAACCGGGCGAATCGGTCCACGGACGCGCTGCCGGTCCATCAGAAGGCTCAGTTCGTTCGCTACCTCCAGTGGTTCCACGGCGTCGCGCGCCTCTAGCTTAGACCGGCCATGACCGATGCGGACATAGAGGAGGGGCACTCGTCCGAGGAGGATATCGTGGACGCTTACGACGAGTTCACATGGACGGGCACGCAGCCGGAGAGGGCCCCTATCAACGCCTATTACGTTAGTACATTAAATCCCGCTACTATTACGTGAACTCAGGGTGAGCAAACTAATTTACTTTGTTAAACTCTTTCGCAGGGAACGCAGCTCACATGCATGACCAACGAGGCTGGTGAGGCCCTCAGGACGCCTGAGGGTTCGGAGGGGAGCTTCTAGCGCTTGAGGGATTTTGCTGAGGTAATCTTCACTATTTTGAAGTAACACACACACACACACACTTAATGTTTTAGTACTCATGTCCTTTATTTTGTTGTATCAAACTTCAATATCTTTTTTGGGTAAACCTTGTAGATGGTTTGACGCCGATGCTGGCGATTGGTCATAAAAATGAATCTAGCAGCGGAGTCACGCCCCGTCGTGAAACCTGTCCCGGCTCGGAGTGGCTCCTCGCGTGCAACATCGGGAGTGACGACATCCGCATCGGCCGCATGCAACGAGGACCAGGAGGACGGCGACGCGGACGAGGACAAGGAGGACGACAGCGAGGACGAGGACGGTGGCGAGGACGAGGACTACGACGGGGAGGATGTTGATGCTAGGCTTCCGGATGAGATGATACTCTGGGACCTTGTTGGTGCACCGCCCCCCACGCAGCCGACTCAGGCCACGCCTTCGCGCTGTAAACGGCGTGATCACGCGGACATTAGTTCGGTCAACGTCGTCGAGGGCACGCGATGCCAACACCCAGTAGCGAGACTCACACCGGGGTCGGGTGCACGACAAAAGCGCAAGTGAATGGATGTATAATTGTGTTTCTTTTGGTACAATGAAATGAGATGAATTTCTTTTGGTACAATGAAATGAGATGAATGGATGATTGTGTTTGTATTTTACATATACATTGTGGTTGAATGAACTGATTGGAATGGATTATTGTGTTCAAATGCAATTGTATTTGAATGAAATGTTTGCAAATGGTTCATGGCAATTTTTTTTATGTTGGCGACATCTTGTCATCTTGGTCCTCTGGTGTTACAAACACAGACATCCACGCCATCTCCCTTGGCATGACTAAAGTTAGCACCAGAAACAGCCTTCCCCACTGGAAAATCGAACCACCTGGTGGCAGCATTATTGTGCCACGCCAGGGATATGGCGTGACAAAGAGGACGGTCACGCCGGGACTAATGGCGTGACAGGACTTGGCGTAGAGCTGGCCTTCTTTTTGCAACCCCACTAGAAAATCGAACTACCTGGCGTGGCAACGCTAATATGCCACGCCATAGTAGATGGCGTGACAAGGGTGACTTGTCACGCCATGGTATATGGCGTGACACATGCCACGCAAGCTCCACGCTGGCGCGTCGCGCGGCCGAGTGCTTGCGTGGCATCTTTTGTCACGCCTCTACGGGTGGCGTGACAATGTGTTTTTGTCACGCCACGGGTGGTGGCGTGATCAAATGGGTCAGATTTGAAAATAAAGTTCGCAAGGGGTTAACTTTAAAATATTAATAAAAAGAATTAAATAAAAAAATTCGAGTCTGCGATATTACTCCATCAGTTAAAAAAAAGTCGTTTTGAAATGCATGCAATTAAATTTAGAAAACTTTGGTCATTGATTCTTTTTAAATAATTATATTAGATATATGAAAATAATATGTATAATATTCATATCGAAAAGTACTTTCATAATATTATAAATTTATTATAATAGTAATTAGTAGTTAAATTTGTATTTTAGGAACTACGTCGATATCCAAAACAATTTGTTTTTGTAAACCGGAAAGAGTAATATATATACCACTACTTTCGTCATGAATGTATGACGTTTTGAACATCGGCACGATTATATTATGAAAAAAAAATCATGACTAAGCTAATGATACATTTTCATATGATTAATACAATTTTTTATATATATTAGTGATCAAAATTAAGGAAATTTAACAGCACGCTTTATTTTAAATGTCGTATATTTTAGAAAGCTTTTACTCCATCCTAAATTGAGTTTGGTTGTTGTTCATGCTCTTTCTGTACTTGCTTTATGTCAAGTCCCCAAAAACGGAGCCCATGAATCCGTACAAATTGGTCTGTGCGGGAGAAATTGAACAACGTTCACTAATACTCGCGGTTGTTGGAAATGCTCGCTCTTGGGTCTCTGGCGACAGTGAACTTTACAGACTAAATTGAGCGTCGAATTTGCTCAAGGAGCGCCTGAAGATTATTCATTCCCAATCTTTGTGGCGAATTGCCCTCCCGAACTGCTTGGAAGTGGCAACGGTAAAGAAAGGAGGAAACTACAGGAGTACTAGACTGTTACGATTCTAAAGAAAAAAGAGGGTACTACTAGACTGTTACTGGTCATGTTCCGTGGCCAGTTCCGGTCATAGCATGATGAGAGTTATGCCGGACTCGGATCGGCATACATTTACTGTTGTTCTCTCTACTCCGCTATAGCAATGTTGGACCCGGATTTGCATCCAGATCCTTTATGTATGTCGAGCTAATCTCTCTATGTGCAAGAGTTATGCCAAAACTAAGCAAAGTACTTGGCCAGGTCACACCCATACTTGATTTGTGGTTGCACGGTTATCAGTTTAGAAATGTGGCAAATGATTCGTCCATAATCAACTCGGACGAGACAATCCACAAACCCGACCCTCGTGCAATCCCTGCACCGGTCTCATGCCATCCACTAGCTCAAGTCTACACCATTTGATAAAATGTTTTTTTTTGTTTCTAGTGGTAACCCCGTTACCATACTACGATTCATATTATAACCCAAGTTTTGTAATGGTAGTGTTTGTATCATATTTAATTCAACTACTAAGCATCTCTAAGCATGACCATTATCCATTTTTACTTAACCAAGGGCAATCTTACTACGATAATTAGCCTAGGGTGACAAGGTAATCATAATACCAACAATCAAGGAGGGGAATAGTAAGTAACAACATATGGAGTAACTATGCATCAATATTTAACATAATATTTCATAAATAATAATAAGCATGCAAGTAATACTTTAAAGTAAAGTAATTTGCATTTGACAAGTCGGTTCAACGTGATCAATTGTAAGGCATGTAAGTAATACTTTAAAGCAAAGTAACTTGCATTCGAAAAGTAGGTTCAACATGATCAATTGTAAGGACTTGCCTTGCTTAACAGTGGATATCACTTAGTTTTGATCAACAGTGAGTGGTGTCCGAAGCGTCAAAGTCTATAATCACGAATATAACCAAATTCAAATAAATTCAAATGAACTCCAAAAGTTATGATTTTGGTATTGATAGAAAGGTTTTGAATTTAGAAACAAAAATTAAGTCATTTGGATTTAAAATGAGGGAGAATATGCTCTCCAAAGTTTGACCCGAGAGGAAATTTCAAAAAAATAGTTTGGTTAGGTTTTCTTTTTCTTTTTCAATTAATTTTCTTAAGAAAAGTCCTCTACAGCAGACTGGTGGAGTCTAGCGTGTTTTTTTATTTCTTTTCTAATTATTTTTCTTAAGGAAAAGCCTCCGTGGCTGACAAGTGGGTCCAGCCGGGTTTTTAATTTCTTTCATAATTATTTTTAATCTAAAAAACCCGAGAAAATGACAGGTGGGATTGCGGTCCATATTGGACTTGGTCCACCCGACGGTTCACAGGGCTAGGTGGCCCACACGTCAACGGCTTTGGTCTACAGACTAGGTCTACATAGCATGTTTTAAGTGGTGGGCCCGCATGTCATACTCTCAGACTTTAAACTACGTCTTAATTATATTTTCTAATTACCTCATGCCCGCATGTCATACTGACATTATCTACTAATTAAACTCTTAACTAATTACTAGATAACTTAATTACCTCGGGCCCACATGTTAGTGCCTCTACGGCCGTCTTCTTCGTCCGGAACAGAGAGGAATGGCGCAGGGCAGCCATTGCTGGCTCAGGCTGAGCTCGGCGTCGGCGGAGACAACTCCGCGACCACCCGCGACCCCAAAATGGGTTGCAAGGTCCAAGGCAACTCTAACGGCTATGACAACGCGACAGGAGATGGACCGAGGCAGTGGCGCTACGACAAGGACGGCAACGACGACACTTTGCTTCTGGACAATTACCGAATGAGGCTATAGACCACTAATTGAAGGTTGAAACTCTATCTACATACTACAACGACGCTAGGTGTGCTCTCGGTGCTCACGAAGAAGAGGTGCACCAAGCTCTCCATGGTGGCCTATGGCGGCACGGCAGTGCTATGATCATCTAGGTGCGACATTGTCTAGCCTACCATTTTTGCAACAAACTAGAACGTAAGGGAACGGACGGGCTCACCCAGGGTCCAAGCGAGGAAGGAGATTGATGGTGGCAGCGAGGTTGCGTGCCCCAGGCAGGTGATGAGGACGAAGAGGTGTTCAGCAGCTCTGGTGCACGACAAGGAAGAAGGTGCGGATTAGAGAGAGGAGGTCGAGGCGAACACAGGTGACAAGGGCTTCGAGGTCAAAGCTCACTAGGAAGGATGGAATGAGGCGACGACGGCGTGGGCATGCTCCAGCTAGCTCTGCGGACAACAAGGATGCTATGTCCTTCCTATGGGGAAACAAGCAAGGCAAGGTGAGTATGAGAAAGAGGTGATCGAGGCATCCACGACGCAAGACAATGGAGGCAGAGGCTCACCCCAACGGTGGAATTCGGCGGCGAACATCAACGGTTGGAGTTGAGGAAGATGGGTTGCACGGTGAAATCCTTCTCTACCCGGAGCGGAGAAAAGGAGCAAAACCGGGGAAAGAGCAGAGAAGGGTGCAACAAGGAAGTTGGCGCGTCGGCTGTGGCTTTTATAGAGGGAGGAGTCGAGAACGATGAGGGCAAGGTCGGCATGGAGCAGACACCCGAGCAGAATGACGACAACGGGCTCTAGCACACGGATGGGACGAGGTCGTCACGATGTGTGAGGGAGGAAGGCTCGAGGCACTACTATGGAGCTCAAGGTGGAGGCTGACGCGGCTTATGGCTTGCGCGGCACGTGCGTATGGTGCAACGGGCAAGAGAGAGCGCACGAGGGGAAGAAGCACAATGCTTCTCCCTCCACTCAGCCTGACCGGTGGGGCCAGGGTCCGCTCGACAGCGAGCGCGAGCGCACGAGAGGAAGAGCGAGAGATGGGTTGTGGACACGACTACGACCTGGTGGGCTCGGCTTGCTTGCGGGGTGCGAGGGAAGGGAAGAAGGAAGCGACGGCGCGGGTTGGCTAGTTGGGCCACAGGGACGAGAGGGGGAAGAGGGAAAAAGGAAGGAGGTGGTTGGGCCCTCGGCGGTTTTGGCCTGGTGTGACAGAAGTAAGTAAAAAGGGTTTGAACTTTTTATTTGCGATTCAAAAACTGATTTGAATTTGAATTCAACTTCTGAAATGGTTTTGCACCTAATTAAACTTTTAGATTTTTGCAAATCCAAATTTGAGAAAAGGAAATTGTTTTAATAAATTTCAAATTACAAAGCAAGGCTTTTGGAATTTTTGAAATGTAACCAAAGTCTTTGAAATTCATGCAAAATTAAATTGGGTCAAAGTTGGGTTGTCAGAAGTAAGGACATGAATGCTGACAAATGCAGCTGAAAATGCACCAACGAATATGCATTCAGAACCATTTCTGCATTCCACAGCATTGCACTTTCTAATTAACTATTGCAGGAGACTTCATATACTTTCTAGTTCAATTTTTTTACAAGCTAAACATAAAAGTTTATGGATTGACTAAATGGAATGATCCAACCTCACTCCAATTTTCGACACAGCATCATCAACAAACTCTCACGAAGCCACATCTCGCGACGCCACCCTGAGCCCTAAGGTTTCCCTAGCGATTCAGGCCGGTGTGCGCCGTAATCCTACACCGATCCCAATTACTCTCGGGATCGTGTGGGAGTCAATCGGGGAAGGAGTACAAAAGGGATCATCAGCGGCCCCGTCCGCCAGAAGAAGTGCGAAAGTTCTAATCTACTAGCAATCAACTCCATCATGTCCGATTCATAGAGCTCGTGGGAGCAAGATCTTGACGCGCTTCCGCATGATCTGCATGAAGGAGGAGCCCTGGAAGATGAGGACGAAATTGGTGAGCAAGACTTGGAACAAGATGAGGAGGTGAAGAGGAAGCTTTTGAGGTAGATCGTGAGGAGGCGCAAAAGCAAGTGAATACACATTTGGTGGCCATAGGGCGATTCTTCTCGGTTCGCAGCTATAGCACTAAGGGTTTGTTCAAGGCGATGAACCGAGCTTGGGGCTTACGAAACAACATGGAGTACATGAAACTAAAGGACAATAAGTTCTTGATTGAGTTTAAGGCGGTGGGGGATTTTGCCTTCGTGATGGGGGGAGGCCCTTGGATCTATCGAGGAGACGCTCTCTTGGTAATGGCATATAATGGAAAATCTCGGCCTTCGGAGATTGCACCAGACTCCTTGCTTATTTGGGGTGAGAATTTATGATCTGCCATTAGTAATGATGATAGAAGCAATGGGGGCAAACCCTAGGGAGCCGACTGGGAAAGGTGAGGAAGGTTCACGTGGATTTACGTGGTCAAGCGTGGGATGATTTCATGCGCGTTAGGGTGGAGTGTCATGTGCATAAACCTTTGATGCGTCGGCTCAAGATCAAAGACAAAGCTGGAGGATGATTAAGTTTGATCTCAAGTATGAATGAGTCCCTCGATTCTACTTCTACTGTGGTTGCATTGGCCACATGGAATAGGCTTGTATGCTTCCAAAGAAAAAGCAGTCAATTTGTTTTGGAATAGATCTAAGGGCTTCTCCTTTCAAAAAGTTCCTCCATAGAAGCTAGTCAGTTCCTGCCTTAAAGCTGGCAGCAACCCGTGACATGAATTTTGATGATAGGACTCCAGGCCAAGTAAATCAGTATGCTATCCGGCATGATGAATCTCAGCAAAAGTCACCAGAGGAAACCAGTGAAGCGGCTTGCACAAACAACATTAATGACAGAGATGTAGAGATGGCAAGAAAAGCAAGTGGACTTCAATGAGCGTGTGAATCCTCAAGTAGGGTGAGAGGAGGGCGCATTATAGCGAGTGTGCAAAATCTCTCAGTCCATGATGGGCACGACAAAGTCAATCTCCAGAGCATAACATGGGACATGAAATTAGCACCTCAGCAGAAAAAGGAGAGCTCTATGAAACACCTAATGGGAGAGTGGGAGAATAGGGCCTCGGTGAGTGGCCATGTTCTTGGTGACAGGATTTCAGGCAATACTAAGATAATATTCTGGCTATTCATGGAGGGAATAGGAACAACAGGATGCATGGACAAAATTCCCCAGAAGTATATGAGAAGGTTGAAGGAAACCCATTGCAAATTAGGAGCCAGGAGGAATGTGGAAGGGAAATCTGGACTGAGGAACCAGCCCAACAAATCGCAGGGTTGCAAAAGGAGGAGAATCGTTTGGCCATGGTACTTCATAATACAAGTAGTATTATTGGGAAACGACTGGAAATCTCAAAGTTAAAGGATGAAGATGACAGGAGTACATGAAGTGATGCAGTGATTGGCAATGAGAATAAGGGGAGTAGGAGTTCCTCGTCTTCATTGAAGAGGCCAACAAACCCGACAGGCTCTCATGGCGAGGCCCGTCAGGAGCAATGAATATATTTAGCTGGAACTGTCAAGGAGTGGGCAATCCCCGAACAGCTCGAGAGCTTAATGCCTTAGTACATGCTTACAACCCCAAGCTGGTCTTTTTGTCATAAACAAGAATGCAAGGATTCATATTAGATCACCTAAGGTGGCGTTTGGGCCTGAAGAACATGCTTACGGTTGATAGTATTGGTCCGAGTGGAGGTTTAGCGGTATTATCGGCAATGTTCCACACGCTTTATTGATCTAGAAGTCCAAGAAGAACCGGAGGCCAAGGTGGTGGCTGACTTTTGTTTATGGGGAACCATGTGTAGAGAATAGGAAACATATGTGGGAGCTATTGAAGCGGCTTTGCAAATTATCAGCTCTTCCGTGGGTGGTAAGGGGAGATTTCAATGAAGCTATGTGGGCTTCGAGCATTCTTATGAATCAGCACGAGCAGAAAAGGCAAATGATGGCGTTTAGGGACACTCTCAATGAATATGGCCTATCTGATCTGGGTTTTCAGGGATTGCCATATACATATGACAACAGGAAAAGTGGTCGACACAATGTCAAAGTAAGGCTTGATAGAGCAGTGGCAGATTACAACTAGATTGGGTTGTTTGGTGAAGCTTCTCTAAAACATCTTACTTCGTCGAGATCAGATCATTGCCCGATTCTACTAAAAGTAGCAAAGGAAGTTTGGAGACTGCCAGTCGGGACCCAAAAATACGATTCAGGAACCCTCTGTGTATTCTGATCTAGTCCTAGATCAGTAGCTAGCTTACACATGAAACAGTGATGAAATACCATCTATTTATTCGATTTAACTAAAAAGATTTCAAAGTAACAAAAATTAATAATAACGGGACCTTATGGTCAATATTTACTTAACTTGCCACGCAGGGCTAAAGAAACAAATAAACTCGTGCAGCGGAACGAAACTCTTGAAATGGCCAATCAACATGCCCACAAACAATCGAGTGGAGAATGCATCCTAATCCGCAAAATCTTCATAGTCCTCCTTCTGAAAGAACTCTTGAGCGGCTTGATATTCTTCAACTGATCAACAAAGACGTAAAACCGTGAGCATATAAAGCACTCAGCAAGCCGTAGGAAAATGTATGCAAATAGTATTCGTGCAAGGCTTGACAATGGCAGCTGTATGGTTCTTTTGCATAAAGTAATATTGACGATAAATACAATAAATAGATTGAAATGCGTAGTTGAAAACAATAATAAATAAATAAACAATTGCTTTGAAACAACCGGCGAACTTCCCATTCACCTCCCAAGACAAACCACCAAGTGAATTACCCATTCACCAAACGAACATTATATTCATCAAGTGAACGTCACATTCACACATTTTATAAGAAACTCTACCTCTCGTGTGAAATCCCCAGACACGTTCATAACCGCGGACACGGCTATTTGAATAGTTTTACACTCTGCAAAGGTTGTACAGCTTTACCCACATGGCACAACTTCTCTAGTTTATTTGGCATCCGTCGATACCACTACTCGCTACCTTAGGTAAGCAGTCTAGAGCATGCGTCAAGGCCTTTACAAAGTTCTGTTTTGACCCGATTTTGCTCGCTAAAGTTTCAACACTGAATGTCCAACTGACCAGATAGGGCCCCCTCTTGTGCCAAACACAACCCAAACAGAACTAAATCAAAAAATTGCTAATTAATTAGCCAGGTCCGTCCCATACCAGACATGTGGTTGTACGGTTAAGTCCCAGTTCAATGGCACACAAGATTATGTCCTTGACAAGTTACTCAGGCGATCATGCCACAACCCACAACGTGCTAACCACACCCTCAATCCACTATCCACTCGCTCGAGCGAAAACCATTTTGTTTTACTAAGACCAATGACATACCCTGTCATGGTACAATTTTTTAACAAGAATGGCTAACCACCACGATTCCATATATCATTAAGTCAAGATTAATCATTATGACACATGTGATAATGAACCTATCATAACTTAGCTTGACAAAGCATCTATACGATACCCATGTTGGTGATACAAATATGTCCAACTAAAATTATCCATGCTAGGGTGACAAATGATTCATGGCATTCAAATAATTAATGAAGGTATAATGACAACATGTAATAGCCAATCCCAAAACAATTTGTATAAAGATAGCATGCAATTGTATAAAACAATATACTTTTGAAATCATAGGTTCAATATGATCAAAGGACTACGGCTTGCCTTAGAATAGATCTTGGGATTGATCTTGATCTTAGTGCACTCCTCCTTGCTCAAAACTCTCCGAAGTATCAACGTCTAATCGCACGCAAAGCAAATAAACCAACTAAATACAAAACAACTAAATACAAAAGCAGAGATAAAGCAAACTCTAAAAATTAAATAAAAATATCGATAAATAGAGATTGAATTAATGCGAACTTAGAAATTTGAATGGGCGGAAACGGAGTTCAGATGAAGAAGATATGGGCTCTCAAAGATTGAAATAACATAAAATACTGAAAATTAGGATTTATGGATTTACCAAAATTATTTTTCCGAAGGAAAAGACAATTATGACGTCAGTAGTGGATTTTTCAACCGAGAAGAAAAAGAGAAATAGAAATTGACAAGTGGGACCCACTTGGCATTGAGATGGGTGCACAGTGGACTGAGTTTATGGGATTTTGGCTTGATTTGGTTTCGGGCTCGCCACATGGCTGCTGCCCAGGAGATGACTAGGATTGCCACGCAAGCGAACTGGTTAGGTGGCTGGTAAGCTAGCTAGCCATGTCAACAGAAGTAAAGAGCAGAGAAGTGGCAAAGGACGAACTGGCCGGCGGCGGAGAGGTACACAACCATGGCGACAACGATGATTGAGCAGAGCCTGAAGAAGAAAGAGGTGAGCACCGGGTTCGGGATGGTTTGGGGATCATAAAAGACTGCACGAGGCGACCGGAGAATATCCGTAGTGGTGGCGCAACAAAGATGATCGAAGACGAAGAAGAACGGCGGTGGAGAAGCACTTCGGTGATGGAGAAGCAACGTGAAGGGAGAGGATCGAACGAGAATAGCGTTGCGCACAAGATGATGTGCTTGATTGGGCTTGGAACTCACCGAAAAGGGAGATCGTGCTAGGGCGGCGCGGTCGAACTTGATGAAACCGACAACGACGGACCAAGGTTCCCCGAGCAGAGATGGTGCGAGCACGGCGTAGCCCACGTTGATGCGGTCTCAGAGAGGGTGACGGCTCGGCGGAGATGAACGGATGACGAAGAACTTTGACGACCAAGTGCTTCGGCGGCGGATCGATCTTGACCAAAATCCGACGTAACGACAACGAACCTAGGGATCAAATCTTGGGGCTTCGGAAGAGATTGCACGGTGAAGAAATTGACACGAGAGGACGCCCTTATATAGCACCGGAATGCAGGTCTCGGAGATCTCGCTGCCTCTAGCTACCCATGCCGCAGAGCTAAGCTTGGTTGCTCTTAAATTTATCGCTGCCAAGCAGCAACAAGATCTAGTATTAAATTCGCTGGTCACTGCTAGTCTACTACTACATCATTAATCATTAATGCCCAAATGCTTTGCTGCCACTACCAATTGGGTGATGGGCATGTGACTGAGATGGCCAGATGGGCTCATGGGCCTAAGCGCCAGTAAGCATATGCATGCGAGGCGCGAGCGCCGAGCCAGCTTAGCCGTAGCTACTGCCAGAGAAAAAATGACATTTCGGTTATTTTTCGATTTTCAGCCGGTTTTTACCAAAAAAACCGAAAAACCAAAATTTGGAAAACCGTACCGAATACCGGTCAAACCGAGTTGACCGGTTCGGTATTTTTGGTACGGTTTGTTCGGTTCGGTTCAAAAATGTACAGCTCTACCTGACGAGGCCAGACTGGTTTATGATACAGCTTGACTTATTACAGAAGGAGAGCAGAGATATGCTAATGCTGGTCTTATGGAAATTGCAGTGTCCACAATGCATTAACACATGAACGTGACCATTACTCGGTGGAAGGGGCAACTCATGAACTTGAAGCATTAGTCACAAATTGGTTCCAGAGGAAAACTCTAAATGTCCCTGATAGTAAAGGAAAAGGAATTGTGGGATGCCGAGCTGGAGCACTACCAATGCTGATCACAAAATCAAATCGAACCCCTTCTGTCCAAGTAAGCTGGCAGCCCCCAGAGCTAGGATGGCTAAAAATCAATGTGGATGGCAGTTTTGTGGAGAGCACCAACGAAGCTAGTACTGGGGTTGTTATCAGAGATGACAAAGGAGAGGTGTTATTATCAAGCTGGAAGATGCTCCATCATGTTTCGTCGGCAGAAGAAGTAGAATTCATAGCTTGCCAGAAGGGTCTCCACTTGGCACAAAATTGGTTTCAGGGGCCAGTCATCTTGGAGAATGATGATGCTGCATGTGTGGCTTGTCTGTTGGCTCCGAATCGGGATTTGTCTAGCATGGCGGCAATCAGTGATGATGCAAAGGCACTGTTGACAAATCTGGGGGAGGTAAAGATTGTCAAGCTTAAGAGAGATCAAAATAGGTAGCCCATGAGTTAAGCGACCATGCCCATAGTATGTTGTCCACTGCATGATGCGGTTGGCGGTACTAAGTCAGATTGAGTACTTTGTGCTTGAAGACTGTAATGCTACTGCTGAAATATAACGAAATCTGTTTTTACCCTCGCAAAAAAAGGAATGATCCAACCAGCTTCAAATAGGTGATCATTGGTTCACATGATCGCAAATATCAATCCTACAACCTCGACACCAAACAGAGTAAATATAGGTAATTGTTCGCCCTCATGCCCCATGAGGGGCCAAATCAAAGCCTTAGAAAGCTAAACACACCGAATTGCAAAACCCTAACCATTTAGTGCGCCACTGACTCTACATACCTGCAGGCCGCAACAAAATTGGAGACAAAGGGGCTGTTTGGTTTATAGCCCTAATATGCCAAACCAATATTTTGGTAGTACCTAATAATTTGGCTAGGCTTTGGATTAGTACCAATTTTTTGTCGTGGGCGAGAAAATTTGGCAGAGCCAATCCCTTTGCCGTTCCTTTGCGTAGGCAAATCTGGGCGAGCAAAACGCTCGCCCCAACTTTGGCTCACATCCTGCCAATCTTGTGATGAGGTGGCAGCATTTTACTGGCTGCATTTAATACATACCTTTTTGATTAATCACTTTCAAATGATTATATTTTCTAAACCGAGTATCCGATTTGTGATCCGTTTTAACCGTTGTGTTCTTTGTCATTTTATCAACAAAATAAGACCACTGTTGGCATATTTTAAGACCAAAAAAAAGATGTCATACGGACCCCACGTGTCATACTCACAATTTTAGCAAATTTTTGCATGACTGTAATCCAAATATATCAATTTCGGCATTGCCGTGAATTGGTATGGTTATGATCCAAACACTATTTTTTATCTAGATTTTGGTATTACCCAAGTTTTGATATTACTAAAATTTTGATATAGCTATCAGGGTCGCAAACCAAGCAGGCCCAAAATCCCCCGGAAAAGTTGGTAACCAATGGCGCCCCCGAACGCGCAATACAATAGTAAGAGTAGTAGGCACGATCCCGCAACTAAATCCGCGAAAAACACTCCCGAATTGATTGGAAAAGAGCCCCAAAGCAAACCTAGCTCGGATTTAGCGCCAAACACAGATCAAAACCAGCCCCGAAATGCCGAGACGGAGCGATGGGATGGGGCGCGTGAGTTACCTCCCGCGCACGCTCTACAGAGAGGCGGAGACCCAGAAGCGCACCGACCACCGATTCCGGCGAACGGCTGCGGCGGCGAATACTTGGGGCTGACCGGCTGAGCGCCTCGCCGCCTCCGCGTAGATCCGGTCGCGGAGTTGTGAAGGGGGCGGAGGCCGCCTGCTGTGGTGAGGAGTTGGCGGAGGCGGCGGGGAGGCGAGGCGAGTGTCAGGCGCCAGCAAAATCGAACTGGAGTTCAGAAGTTCAGAAAGTTCAGAGTTTCAGAAGTTGGGAATTCAGAAGGAAGTCGGCTTCAAGTGTAACGGTTCGCCGATTTTGGGTTAAGACCATGAAGGTGCATGGAAGCCGCAGGATTGGGCCTTACCATCATAGGACGGTCGAAGATGTTTTCAGTAATCACCATTTAGTACTGTTGACGTCATGAATTGCCGATTAGCTGCGTTTACTTTTAGTGAAACCTGTTACTTTAGTTAAATTCAGTTACTTCTGTAATTCCAGTTATAAGTCGTAAAACTTTTGGGTATTTTAAGCCCAACGCAAGTAATGGATGCAAGAAGGAATTGAAGAATATTCTTAGTGTCTAGTAGCTAGGGTAAAGTAGAACTAGGTTTTGCTTCGTTTCTCTTTTTCGATTCCAGAATTTATCCCAAATCGAGTAGGATTCGAGCTGAATCTTGACAAAAGTATCAGAGCACACACTGATTCTTGGAGTGCTGGTCTAGATCAGTGAGGATTGGTAGCAATTCCGATCTGCTGCTCTAAAATCCCTGAGCTCGATTAGATCCGTCACTTGGAGGCGAATTGTTCCAACGAGTTGGTGTCGGTTGGCAAGAAATTCCTGTAAAATCCTGAGATCAAGCATTGTAACTTGGTGGCGGTGGGATTAAGCAGGAGGAAGAGGGAAAGGTTGGCATATTGCTGGTAAAATCCTCAAACCAATCCTGTGAATCCAAGTGAATTATCGCCAAGACCCAGTCTCAGGATAAGATAGTAAGCTATATGCTATTCAAGGCATCAATAGAAAACCCCATTTTTTGAGGTCCTACTTATTTTCATTGGCTTCGGAATAGTAGAATAATTTGAAATAGCGGTCAAGATCTAGGGAAAATCCAAGTTAGTGATAAATAGGTTTGGATAAAGAATGTAGAAAAGATATTCTCATACCGACACAATACAAGGACAAGTATATGCCAAATCTGTACCTGCCTAATGCAAATTGTGGGGTACAAACAAATACTTATGGTAGTTGGCAATGCATGGAAAACCTAAACTCAGCTAATAATCATTATGGTATCAATTGGAGTCACTCATTTATGAACAATCATCAATACAATTCAGTCACTGGGCAATTCTTGAATAGAGATACTATAACAAAATATATTGGGGTTCATATAGTGGACACTCAAAGGAATGCATATTTTGGAAACCATGGTTATGGACCAGTTCAACCATGGTTACGGACCAGTTCTCTGAAGCTAATGCACGTGATGCCGTGGAACAGCTCCTAAACATAAGTCAAGCAGCTTCAAAAGTATCAAACTACATTAAATGATTTGAAGAGTACATGGATTTGGTGAAAAGAGACCATCCTTATCTTCAAGAAGCTTTCATGATGAGCAGTTTTATTGGTGAACTAAGGGGAGAAATTAAGCATGATGTAAGTGGACAAAAACCTGAAGGACTGTTAGAAGCTTACTGGTACTCTAGAATTTATGAGAAATATGTTGCAGACAAGAACGTGAATAATCAAGGGGAATTCAATAGGAGCAAGTATATCCCAGGGGAAGAACTAGGGGCGGACCCAACAGGCGGGCAGCCGGAGCGGGAGCACCCTCTACCGTCAGTTGGACCCTGGGTACCCTCCGTAGCACCGGCATCCATCGATCATTAGGGAGGGAGTGCGGTCTGGAGGTAGAAGAAGAATAGAGTCCTATGAGCACCCCCTTTATTTTAATCCTGCATCCGCCACGGGAAATAACCCAGCATAAGAATATCCATAAGGCCATACCACCTGTGGCTGAAAAGATTGGAAATGAAAAGAACAACCAGAAGGTAGGAGAACAGGAAAAAAATCATGTTTGTACTGCCAAGAACCATGGTCTTTGGCACATTAAGTGTAAAGTAAAAGGAGTCATACATGCACTACTGATGATAGAAGATGGTGGAGATCAGGTGATTTTAATCGGTCGGTTCTAAAGATACTAGATTTTGAAGGGATAAATACATACATAATGATGTCTCGTTACTCTGTCGTTGAGGGAATATAGCAAAAATGACCGAACCGCGCCCTGCACATGACGGGGGAAGAGAAATGAGTAGAAAGGAAAAATGGTTCAATCCACAGGTTTGGAGGAATTCTAATCAGACCTCCTGGCGGAAAAATCCTAGGATCCAAACTCCTTTCAAGAACAATTCCTCTGCTTTGCATTCCTGTAGGATTGCACTGTCATTCCTGTACCTGTACAATTCATTGGGAAGGCAGTGCAGGTGGGGCTAACCGTTGGTTATCGCCTTGTCAACCCATACTTATAGTCAATTCAAATGTAGCACATTTCTTTCACTTGTAACAGCCCAATAATCCACTGGACAAATGGTAATTGATCTATCACATACAATGCGATATGTGTTTTGGTGGTACCACAACACTTCCACTGACTTGCAACACCATAGCAAATCAAGTATAGCATCACAACCCAACAAACGAACCCAAAAAACGGGTGATCTCCTTTGGAACGCAGGAATTCTACGTGAAACAATTCAATCTTTTCTATGGAACTGGGAGAAATTCATGTCGTAAAAAGAGAAGTTAGCACACAAGAACGAACAATTGCTTTCTAGTTGTGTTCGTATTCATACGGGCATGCAAAAACTTTTAAGCTTCATAACACATTTGCTTTTCCATATCCATCTGAGAGGTTGCGCTGGGTTGAAAGTACTAAAACAAAACATGTAATATCTTTTAGAAGAGTATTGTGTGGAGCCCCATATGTATGACCAAGTATCATGGCAATTGTTTATGGACATAAATCGTTTGATATGATCATTGAATGTTGTAAATTCATCAAAAGCATCAATGGATAGGTTGAATTGCCCTCTTATACTTGAGTTGTGTAGAAAGTCAGCCACTGAAATTTGCTGATTCTTAGCAAAATTAAAGAGCTCAGGATATTCTCAGAAAAAAGGTTAGAATTTTAACAATCCAACCAAAATAATACCGAGGAGCCAGAGCCAACTGTTGCCACAGAAATCCCTCTGAAAATTGTAATGTATTTCATAATATCTCTTCACCAAAAAGATCCTTGAACCCTCGAACTATGTGGGACATTATTGTTATAATATCTTTCCCATATCAACTTAACCCAGGTTAGATGAATGGTGATTGTAGAATTTGTGTAAATTCTTCATTTGGAGAGTTTCATTTTGCGTTTGCAGGTTTATTACACCAAGTCCCACTTTATATGTTTTTTGTTTGCTGAAAATGTCCCATGCAACTAAATTTCCACCTTTTTGTTTTAAGTTCGATCTTCTCGAAAGGCAATGCTTTTGAGCCGATCAATATTATTGATGGCTGTCACTGGAATCTTAAGAGAGCACATATAAAAGGTTGGGAGATGAGATAATATGGAGTTGATCATTGTGAGCAGACCACCATAGGATAAATAAGCGGCACAACTAGATAAACATGGCTCCACTCGATCAACCAACAGAGAGAAATCTCTTACTCTTGGTCTTGTTGTTCCGAGTGGTAATCCCAAATAAGTGAAAGAGAGGGTTCCAATTTGGCATCCAAAAGTATTTACTAGAATGGGCATTTTAGCTTCACTGACATTAATGGAAACTATGAAAGATTTAGATTTGTTATAATTCGCTCGTAGCCCTGTGGATGAAGCAAAAGTATTCAGCAACCCCTTTAGATAGAAAAGTTGTGTTGCATCCGCTTCCATAATAAGTAAGGTGCCATCCGTATATTGAACAATAGGGAAATCTTCCTCTGTTGTCAACGAAATTGGAAGAATAAGGAGATTTCTTCTATGTGCTTCATTAATAATTGTTTGTAGTAGGTCCGTTGCAAGGACAAAGAGTAGTGGTTAAAGTGGGTCACCTGTCTAACCCCTCTTTTGCAAGCAAAGCATTTCCCTAGTATACCATTCAACAATATTGAAGAAGTTGTAGAACTAAACAAGTTCTTAATCCAGCTAATCCACGTGTCATCAAATCCTTTCTTCTGCAAGATTTGGATAATTGCATTGTGCTCCACCATATCAAAGGCTTTCTCACAATCCAACTTTAAGAAAATAATTTCCTTTTTAAATAGCTGACATTGATGCAGATATTCATAAGCCCACGCCAAACAATCCTGGATTTTTCTTGTTTTGATAAATCCATATTGGTTCTAGTGAACAGGCTGCAAAATGATCCTTTGGAGTCGATCAGTCAATAGCTTTGTTAGAAGCTTGAGCAAGGAATTCAACGACGAGATGGACATATAATCATTCACATTTTCTAGGGAGATTTCATTAGGAATCAATGTAATATGTGAATTATTGATGAATTCGAACTGAATCCTATTCTCATAGAAGTCCTCTCACAATCTGTAGAAGTCACTCTTAAGTCTTAATTATGTGCCAACACTTTTTTAGAAAAAGACAATTAAATACGTCTGGTCCGACACTTCATCAGTAGGAGCTCCTCCTTTATTATTTTGTCAATCTCATCACGCCTGGACCTTTCAGTTAAGAACAGATGCGAGCGCAGGTACCCCCACCCCACCATAGAAATGAAATAGTTTCGTAGTCAGGCGCTTTACTGATTTGGACGTGGTGTTCTTCGCATCGACGGTGCAAAAGATCAGATCTACATCCTCCATTACCGGACAGCTCGAGAAATCAACGGCGCGGGCTTCTAAAATACACCGTCAAGCTCCAACCTCGTCAATTGCTTGGAGACGAGATCCAGGTTAGCTAACCGCAAGAAATCATCCTCAAAACTTGATAATGACTCAGCTCCTGAACTTGGCACTTTGACACGGCATGAAAGATCCATCTATTCACGTCATGTACTTGAGTTCTCTGGTAATCAATGGAGTGGAGATCACAAACGTCGATCGGCGCGCGGCCATGGGCATGCAGCAGATTGCCCAAGAACTTGCGGCAGTCCTCGATGGGCTCACTGGTGATGCGCAGGGCAGGCACGGACTTCCAGAGGTGGCGCTAGGGGTGGAGAAAAAGCTCGTTAGGTAGGTTCGTTGGCTCGGTTCAAAATTGTTTCAATTAGACTCGTTATTTGGTTAAACATTGAAATGAGTTAATTTCGAAAGAAATTGGATTTCACTCTGGCTCGGCTCGGCTCGGCTCGGTCCGTTAGCTCGATTCTAAAAATACTTCCAAACTATAAATAAAATGATACTAAATCAAACTATGTTAATTTCGATAAAAGCTCAATAAGACGACTGCCTGGCTCGATATCCAGTAGCGCCGACGCCGACGCTTGGAAAGCGCAGACAGCCTCACGCGAGGACAAGGAGACCATATGCTCAATGGTACTGTGTCATGGGTGGCAAAACTCATGAAAAATCAGTGAATTTGGTTGTGAAAAGAAAGAGGGAAAGCGCCTTAAAATCCTCCAATGTGTAAGGTAGAAGGAAATAGTTTCTATATAATCCCCAACAGTGCACAAACCCAGGAGCTGTGCAGTTGAAGAATGCAAAAAAGGCTAAAACTTGTGCTCCTAAAATCTCTTTTCAATGCTCTTTGCCAAAAGAGTAGTTTAAGTGTCGTGTTCATATACCTGTATGAGGAAGCAGAGATGAGGATGTAAATCATATGAGCTGACAACGTTTTCCAGATTCAATAAAATTTGGGACTGGTGCCTTGTTCATCTAATACTAGTAATCAATCTTCACTACGCATGTATTTGGTAACTAGCTAATGCAGCATGCATACCGAAAATCTTCGGTTAACATGCAAAAGCTCCTGATGCCCGCAGAATTAATTCGAAACATATCATCAACGCCAAAGTTACCGGATGCATGCAAACCTACAATGCACGGGTACGAAATATCAGTACGCCGGTACAACGATACGACATTTCTTAAAAATAACTCCGCTATGTTGGTACGGTAGTATATATATAATAAAAGTAATTAAAATATATAATATAAATGATAAGCTGGGAAAGCACCAAAGCAGTGAATTAGTGAAACAAGAAGGGAACAAGATAAACCAAGAAGAGAAACAAAAGGAAACAAGAGAAACCAACAAGAGAAATCGGTGGGATAACGAAGGTACCGGCTGGAGGTGGCAACAAGAAGAAGCCAAGAAGGGAACAAGAAGAGGGGAGAAGAAGTACCTCACCGGAGCCTTGCCAGAGCCTCTCCTTGCTTCTTCGTGCTTGTTGGGAGTTGCAGCTAGCGGCTGGGGAGAGAAATAAGGAATGGCTTTTGCTGTTTTGCACTGCTAGGGTTTCACTTAACAGCATATTCGTGGGTTTTATGGGTTGGGCTTCCAGTTCTTTTTATTGGGATGTATTGGAACCCAAATGTACCGAGCAAGACCGATTTTTTTTGTTTTGTTTTAATTCAGTAAAATCCGATACCTCTGGTACCGTCATCGGCGCCACACCCGAGCCGATCGATACCCAAAGGTTGGTACGAGGATCTTGAGTAAGATCAAGATCGAGATGCAAACAAGTTTGTTTCATTCCTCGCTAACCCAAAGATCGTCAGGATCATCGTTGGAATACTGATAAATCATGACCAAACATAAAGAGTACTATCATTGATTATGCCGAAGGTCTCTGAGGTCATGTGACCCCGGTGATTACACTTTGGATCCACCCCTAGTCATGCTGGAGTAGCCATGGTTGTCATCGTTGTAGGATCAAGGATAACCAACTAGAGGGGGTGAATATGAGCTTTTTAAACTTTTTGACTAATTAAAAATTTAAGCCAATTATGGACTAAGTTTAAACTAGATACAATTCTAGCTAAGCAATTCAACACAAGATATAAGCTAGAAATGTAAATGCGAAAATAGTAAAGACAAGAAATAACCACAAATGAGACAATGAAGTTTTTCCCGTAGTATCGAAGACTTGCCGGTCTTCACTAGTCCACGTTGAGGAAGCTTGAACAAATCAAGCCGACTCCACGAATTAAGCCTTCCCTCGATCACTATTGGTAGTTCTTCCTCCGCTCTAGAGATGGCGAACTCCAAGCCACTCACAATCTTGGCACCAGGCCTCTTCACAAGCTTCTTGAAGAGATCACCGTGGGATCACCACCAAGCCGTCTAGGAGTTCAGCAAAACTCCAAGAATAATAAACCAATGATTTTCACTTGACAACACTCAAGTGCAAATGGATCAACTAGAATGAATGAATGCACTTGAATTGGCTCAACTACCTCACAATAAATGGACAAGTGTATATGAGTAGTTGAAAGGATGCTTAAGACTCTAAGGATGTTAAATGAAGTCTAGCATACTGTTCTTGGGTAGGTGGAGGGGTATTTATGCCCCCCACCAACAATACGACCGCTGGGAGGAATTCCCAACTTTCAAATAAATACTAGACTATCACAACCAAGGAGCAGATTACCGCACCCATGTCGAGCACTATAACGACTAGAACAAGAGCATTAACTACTCTGACATAGCTGTTAAAAATCCCAGAGCGGTACTACCGCCAACCAAGTTGCGGTACTACCGCTTGATCCGGTCATACCGTATAAAGGAGTGGTACTACCGTTCGTAGGGCTTTCAACTCAAGCCGAAAAGTCGCTTCTCTGGAAATTACGTACCGCCTACTAAGGAATGGTGCAACCGCAGAGCGGTACTACCGCCATTTAAAACGCCAGATTACCGCATGACACGCACTACTACAAAACAGGCTATAGTAGACGCCCCATCGCAGACGGTTCCTTTGGAACCGCCGTATTAGGTCTGTTCGACTCAGGTGGCGCGAGCCCCTATCACAAACGGTATTTTTAGAACCGTCTGCATGATAGTCATCTATCACAGACGGTTTATTAATAGAGCCGCTCGTGAACTATCACAAACGGTTCTATTAACAAACCGTATGCGTGATAATCCCCCAATCACGAGCAGCTTCTAGTTTAGAACTCGCTCGTGTACTATCACGCATTTGTTCTTGTGATTTGCAGATTATCACGCATTTGTTCTCCATGAGAACCGCTCAGGATAGTACATAGACGGTTCGAATAAGAACCGCTCAGGATATCCTCGCTCCATATAAATTGAGCCCGACACATCCCATCGCCAGTGTGCCTTGCCGCCTCGCCATCGCCTCTCTACCGCTTTGAGCAACCCCATGCCGCTGGCTCCACTTACATCTCGCTGCTCCTCCCCTGATGCCACTTCCCTGCCCTAGCTCCTCTAACCTGTGGCTCCTCCCCTAATTAAACAGATGGAGTAATACTTATTATTCTTTATCCACTCTATTGATTAATGATTTTCCCTTATTTTGCTACTCTGTACATGGATCCTAATGTTTTTTTTCTTTGTTGTATTCCTTAATCGAAAGCATAGGGTTTAAGTTTCAATTAATACTTCTCACAAAAGCTATAAATTTTCTTAGAAAAAGGCAAAACATCTAGCTCTCAATTTGATGGACCCTAATTAATTAAACCTAAACTATAGCAGCCATTGGATGTTATTGAACCAAAACTATGATATAAATTCCAAAGTGGTTTATTGTTTCATTATATCAAAACGGATACCAAGCAATCATGCGGACCAACTTGCTAGTTATTAGGATCTTCCTCTTGTCTTTTGTCTCGTATCTAATCAACAATCATGCGAGATAATCAATAATTATCCGCTATGCCCCCAGAGAGGAGAAGGTTGGACCCACGCCCTAGCGCCTAACACCCGCCTCCTTCCCCATTGCGCCACCTTAGAGAGGAGAAGGAAAGGAGAGGAATCGTATTTTGTTCATGAGTTCCGAGGGTAACGATATATAACCGTTTATGTTTGCTATAAATTAATCGCTAATCAATTTGACACTAATTTGTTACATGCGTAGTGTAGATAGATCGAAACTAGATGTACGGTGTGAACCGTGTGAGTCAAGAGTACATTAATGGCGTGATTGCTTTTAGAAGAGCCGCTGAGCAGGACATGTTGAATAAGGGGATAAATTTTATGTACTGTCCATGCATTGATTGCGGTAATATGAAGATGTTTAACAACGCGGCGCAGATAGAAGCGCACTTGATTCGAAGGGGTTTCAAAAAAGGGTATACATATTGGACCAATCACGGTGAAGAGCAGATTATACCAGAAGTTAATAATGACAACATCGCCGAGGAAGTCAAGGATTCGCCAGATGTGGACTGTGATTTTGATGAGGATAGGTGGCACGATGAAAATCTGGATCAGATGCTACGCGATGCAGAAGAGAACTAAAGTGAGAGAGAGTTTTGTAAATTCGAGGGCTTAAGGGAGGACTCCGTGAGACCTTTATTCACTGGTTGCAAGCCGGAATACACAAGGTTGTCAACCGTGCTTGAACTGCTGAAATTGAAGGCAAGCAATGGTTGGTCCGATAAGAGTTTCACGGCGTTGTTAGGTCTCCTAGCGGACATCCTTCCGGAGGGAAACGTGTTGCCCAGCACCACCTATCAAGCAAAGAAGGTTATTTATCCATTGGGAATGGAAGTAGAAAGAATACATGCATGTTCGAACGATTGTATCCTCTATCAGAAAGAGTATGCAGATATGCATGTATGTCCTGCAGCAAAGCATCCCGATACAAGCGCCGAATCTGCTAAGGTGAAGCAAGGTCCCCGCTAAGATGTTGTGGTATCGCCTATGATCCCACGCTTGAAGCGCTTATTTGCGAACCCAAAGGAGGCAAGATTGCTCGCTGGCACTTTCGAGGAGCGAAGAGAGATGGAAAGCTAAGACACCTCGCTGATTCTCGCCTAAAGGAGAAACTTCGATCGGAGCCAAGAGTTCGGTGCGAACCGGGAACATAAGGTTAGGGTTGAGTACAAATGGAATGAATCCTTTCGTAACATGAGCAAAGCGATATAGCACCTAGCCCGTGAATCTTTGTATGTACAACCTTTCTCCTTGGTTTTGTCAGATATCACACATTGTCATCGTGGATATCACACATTGTTACTGTTTTGTAGGTTATCACAGACGGTTTTCTAATAGAACCGCTCGTGATATATTCCATATCACGCATTTTGGTTCTATTAAAAACCATCAGGATAAGGATATCCTGAGCTTTTTAATAGAACCGTCATGATATACTTTTTATAAGGCGGAATCGCTAGAGTTTTGCTCTCACTGCGTCACTTCCTCTCCGCCCCTTAGGCTCTCGCCACTCATTTGCCTCCTCTAGGGTTTAGGGCTCACGACCACGACCTCGGTGCCTTCGACCTCGGTGCCGCCACCTCGACCTTGCGCCGACCTCGGCGCCACGACCTCGGCGCCGACCTCGGCGCCGACCCCAAGTGTCACAGCCCTCGACCTCGGCGCCTCCGACCTCGGTGTCACGCCCCGACCTTGGCGCCCCGACCTCGACGCCTGCTCACCTCCCCACCAGAAGCCCCCGACGTCCCTCGCTTGTCCCGCCTCTGCCTGCCTCCTCCCGCAGCTCCTCCTCCCGTGTCGGCCTCCTCCTCTGCACCGCCTTCTCCTGCCTGTCCTCCTCCCGTGTCGGCCTCCTCCTCGCACCTCCCTCCTCCCGCGTCGGCCTCCTCCTTGCAAGTGAGTTCTTGTGTGGCATCCTCTCTGTGAGTATTGCTCCTCTGTGGCGCTTCGGTTGATCTTTGCATATATATATATATATATATATATATATATATATATATATATATATATATATATATATATTTGTAGTGCTAGTTGATACCTTGATCTCGTATTAGTTCTGATTTACAATCTAATACTAAAGATATTGCAAATTGATCGATGGGCTTTGTTGACATGCTCGTGATGAACTCTGCCTTATAATCGAGATTGAATGTGATAGTTAGTTCATACTTGAGCTCTATTGTATTACTTGCTACCGTCAATATGATGTATTGTTAATTGGTTACTTTGCTGAAAGCTAGTTATTCCGATTCTTCATGTTCAATTCTATTGAGAGTATTCAGTTTTAGTTGGTAATCTAATGACTAGTTTGTGATTCTTCTAGTAGTCTGATGAGCTCATTCAACTTTTCATTTGCCATCTTGATTTCTATAGTCAACCTCTGCTTGATGGAAGTTTAATCTGTTGTTAACAGCTGAGATCATTTGACGCTAAGCAAAGTATTGTTTAGAGCTCATAGTTTGAATTTATATTATCATATTCATTTAATGAAGAGTATAGACAATAGGATTGAGATGGCAAAGACTTTTTTTTTAGCTACTCTCCTTCCGAGAGCACATAATATCATCAATCAATATGTTGGAATAGTGCATGTGCATTTGTTAATCTCTAGACCTTTTATTGGTCGAGAGTTTAATCCAGCGGTTCTTATTAAGAACCGTCTGTGATTCCTTTGCATTTCCTTAGAGAAGCTGGTGGATTAAGGAGTGTTAAATTCTTTAGGAATTATGCTTTAATGCTAATTAATTTTGTTGGGATTAATTACGTAATTTTGCTAAAGCGCATTTTTACAACAATCAAAAAAGAAAGTTTTACTTGATTTTATTTTGTTTCTATGTCTTCATTAAAGGCTAGTCTTACGTACATGAAGCATTAAACCTTTGCTTAGCATTTTCTTCGTCGATCCCGACACACTTGAGTGTACCTTTGCTTCATGCCAATCCTCCACAAAGATATGTAACTTATATAGATAGCAAGTAAGCGAGATGGCAGAGGCACTGTCTTCGCCGCCATCATCGACGCCGAGATGGAAGAGGCGCCGATGAGGCCACCGCCACCGACGCCGCAGATGAAAGAGGCGCCGACGAGGTCAGCTGGCCACCGCGATTTATAATGACACGTGGCGAGATGGCAGAGGACAATCGAAAATGCCTACGGCCGATGGTCATCACGGAGGTTAGTAACTTTGGGGTCCCTCTGAGTCCCAAGAGATCAGCGGCGAGATTCCGGACCATCTGCGGGATACTTGGAAGGGAACGGTCCCCATCACCACACCAAGGTGGAAGGACCTAACGAAAGAAGCGAAAGGCACGCTGTAGACAGAACTTTCAGAGAAGTTCACTATTCCAGAAGCAAATGTGGCACACGTGCGACGGACGGCGATGCTCACGATGGATAAATCGTGGAGGACCTTCAAGAGCATTCTTGTCACGAAGTACGTGAACACGAGTCAGACGCCCTTCAAGCAAAGATAGATTCTTGACGCGTAAGCATGGGACACCTTTGTGGCTATGAAAACGATGGCTGAATTTAAGGAGCAAAGTCACGCGCACAAAGCTCTCAGACACTAAACACTCACGCCTGCACTTCTCGCACCGCTGGGTACACTGCAATACGAGGAATGGGCACGGAGGAGGAGAACGCAACCGGCCATTTCGATATCACGCAGCGTTCCCTAAGCCGTTAAAAGCGAGGGCAAAGTCTCGTCTTCGGGCAAAGATTCTTTCACAAACCCGGCTGCACTGTGAAGTGTCCCAACGTGTGGTAAATATGTCGAACTACCTAGTTAATAAGTCCATAACTTCATAGTGTCTATAATAACATGATGACCTCTTGCGGCGGACTTGATCGCCTAAGCTTCCCGAGGCTCCTTCCATGCAGCATAGGAGAAGGATATACTATCTACGGCCTTGGGAAACAAGGAGCACCCTTGGTCGCACGCGAGGCCTTGGGGTTAACGTACCTTGGAGTCATGGATTCGCGGACGACTCATCGCACGATAGGAGTAGGAAGAGATCCAAGGCTGAGCACGATGACCGGTTGGTACAGATGATTACTAACAAATTTGAAGAAAAGATAGCAGCATTGTAGGGTCAAATGGATCTACTCCTGAGCCAGCGGTCGCAAGCGGCCCCCGTTAATTCAGGAGGCAGTCCTCCTCGACGTCGGAGTAGCGTCGTGTTCGCGCATAATTCTGAACATGACGACGTCCGATTATCGATAGATAACATCAAGGTAACATACATCTATGGAATGCACCAAAGATAGACCTATAGGACGCCTTAGCTAATTGCGTATCGTTTTGTAGGAGCCGACACTTTGCAAGCTCCAAGTGAGGATGGATGGGTCCCTTTCTATTGAGGTCATGAGGGGATGGTGTATCCATACGAGGAAGGGCAAGGCAAAGACGGTGCCTAGCTAGCGCAGGGTTACGCCAGGGTCCAGGTGGATATGGTACATGTCAATTTCCGAGCCATCCCGCTGAAGATTTGCCCGGACAAAGAGATCATAACACTAGGGGATGCTATCCACTCTTTTATCCAGTGGCCCAAGAAGGAAATCGCCTGGACCCAGAGTGCCGCGATCCGACACCCACCATTCCTCTCCAACGGGACCCTCGATGACTCCACCTCATGTTTCGCCTCGTAAGGCCACCTCTTCGATTCCTGTGGAGAAGATGTCGAAGAAAGAAAAAAGCGTCAGCAGATGTCGGTCCCGAAGTCGTCTCACAAGAAGACGCCGCCAATCGCTAAGGCCAAATCGAAATCGATTTAACGCATAGCGCCTCCTAAGTCCGGAAGTCCGCGATACCGGAACTACATCATCGAAAAACCGCAGTTCGGCGCAATATAATGCACATCGGATATGCTTGTCGCTTTGCATGCAGTACTTGGAGAAGACCCAAAAGAAGGGGTGCGATCATCGAATCACCGCCGATACGAGGAGAAGCATTTCTTCAACGGACGAGGTACTTCGTCGTGGGCTTCAACGACTTATATGACCTATTCAACCTCGTTGGCCTCGACGCCTCGCTTCTTTATGTTGGACATCGTAGTGCGCATAATTAAGTTTTACATTCATGTAATACCGATAAATATCACAACTCATTGCTTATGTATAGATACATGTTGAAAAATGTCCGGAATGGAAAGAACCGTGGGTTTCCTCGACCCACATGTGGTATCATTGCAAACCATCCAAGAAGACTCGCCCTTCGTCGAGAAATACATAACGAGGTCATTGCTTCGTCGGGAAGAACATGAAGTACATAGTGGTGCCCTACAACCGGGGTAAGTGTCACTACTTGCTATACAAATTTTATTTGTACTTTATAATGCAGCACCTAACTTAGGTTTAATGAATATAGCGACATACATGAGTAGGTACCATCGATCCTTTTAGTTATTATACCCAAGAGGAACCATGTGATATACCTTGATTCCCTAAACTGCAACAAGCACGACTTTAGCGTTCTAAGAGGAATACTCGAGAGGTATGCTCATTTCCTCCTTACATAACTCTATTGTAGTCTTCATTCATTTGAAATGGCCGAGGATAACTTTTTCGAATAATGTAGGTCATTCATCGATTATGTTGCCAACAAAGGAATATACAATGGAAAGAGCGCCCAACTAACACATAGGATGTATTTTCTGGTACGCGCTACAACACAATAATCCTATATCATACGTCATAATAACGCGTCTCGAACTGACTATACCTATATATGTAATTCTATTTTTGCAAAGGCCAAAAGAAAAGATGATGAGTTATGTGCAATCTCGTCTTCTATCATATGCGCCTAATCCTTAGAGCTAGGAAGAAGGATCCCGAGGTTTGTCAATCTCAAATAATTATTTCCTAATTATAAATTTAAATATATATAGCTTACCACTTTACTCTTGCTAGCGGCATGTGCCTTGGATTTACAATATGTTTGGACTCGTTGCGGAAGAGATCAAGGACATTCGAGGAAGCTCGCACCTTTATCAACTCGTAAATCATCAACAACAACGGAGAGTTTCACTCTGTCACCAACCCGCAGTATCACCCCGACACCTCTCAACGCAAACAATTGTAATCCAGCTTGTAATTATAGCGACAATACTTGAACAAATGCGATCTTTTGTAATTTATTTTGAGTAATGATCACTTTGAGTTGTCAACAATTGATTATCTCTCGATGAATCTGCTTTGTGCATGCTTGAATCTGTTTTTGTGCATACTTGTTTTTAGAGGGCATGGCTAGCAATTCCCGAGGCTAGCCGTAAAAAGCAAAGAAAAATGTGGTGAGGGTATGAGCTATCACAGACGGTTTTTGTTAAAACCGCTCAGGAAGGCAAGTATCACGCAGCGGTTTCCACTAAAACCATCGTGGATCCGTGAATATCACAGACGGTTTTCACTACAAACCGTCAGTGATCGTGAATATCACGGACGGTTTGTAGTGAAAACCGCTCGTGATATTCACGATCACAAACGATTTTAGTCGAAACCGCTGCAGTGATACTAGACTTCATAGACGGTTTTAATAAAAACCGTCGTGATATTGCGTATCACGACGGTTTTTACCGCTCGTGATAATCGCACGTTATCACGCAGACCAACAAATATAGACGGTTCAAAACCGCTCGTGATGATGGTTCCAAACCGCTCGTGATGTGGCTTCTTGTAGTAGTGACGGGGCCAAACTTGCCACATGGATGGCTCAGATGAATTGGGCCGTTCGGACCAAGGTTTAAACCGTTCGATCAAAGGTACGTTTGGACGGTTCGAACGGCACATGGTAGTTCCACCAAAGGAAACGTGGTCATACCGTAAAGTGGTAGTTCCGCCATGAAACGCCCGGTACTACTGTTGCCATGGGAGCACAAGAGCTCCAAAAAGGTGTCTCTCTGTTTTAAACGAACCGCCAACTAGAAATCAGAACAACCGACGTGCAGTAGTACTGCACCACGAGCTGGTCGTACCGCTGAGCGGTAGTGTTGTCGACTTAACGTCGGTACTACCGTTTTCTTTAAAAGTTCAAGGTCGGCTTTCCAAAACCAAATACAAATGCATGCATGATCCTAAATTGATCTGATTTGCACAAGAACAAGCTATCAAGCTACTAGTCACGATCCCTCTTAATAGTACGACATTTAACCTATAATCCAGTTTTCCAACCATTTCTCCTAAGACCGGTAAAAACATAAAAAGGATCGTAGACTACTTGTACCTTGTCTTTGAGCCATGTAGGTCCTCATGTTGTCCTTTAGCATGCATATTCAAGTCATCAAACTCACCAATGGGACCTAACCTTGTAAATACTCAATAAACACGTTAATCAAGGTAGTCAGAGTCGAGATCCTAAGTTGGATCGATTTGCCTTCGGTAGGATCGAAATCGAGATGTCGAATCGTAGAATCAGCGATTCTACTAATTGTAAAAATACACATATTTAACATCTATACTATAAGTTTGTATGATTCTTATATGGTTTACCACTTGATGTTCCTTAAAAGCAACTAGACATACTCTAGGAATAAAATTAGCTTATCATTAACAAGTCAAGATTGCTCATGCCATAATATAGATATTTGTACTAGCATTACTACACTGATACAATATTTTGCATGCTTCTTGTTTATTTATAGTTTCATTTTTAGAAATTAATATCAACAAATTTTGCTCTAAAACAAAATATCGACAAAGCCCCGCCTCTAAAAAAATTTGCCCTAAGTCTCTATGAGTAGGATCGACAAGTCGCGATTTGGATCGATTGCATCGTCGTGGGTTTGTAGAGCCGTAAGACTCCAAGAGTAGGATCACGATACTAACTACCTTTAGTAGGACCGGATCAACAGTGCGATTTGGATCGACATGTTGTCATGGGTTCGTAGAATCTTAAGACTCTAAGAGTAGGATCGTGATCCTAACTACCTTAACGTTAATCCCATATTCACATATTAACATTAATTTAGTCCCATATTCACATATTATCATAATTACCAATACAATTTTTAGGGGCCTAGATGCTTTCAATCGTCACTGCCGTGTGCATGCGCTGCTGCCGCGCCTTTGTTAACTACTATTGTTGCCTTATTTGTGCTGCTGTGCCCTAGCGTGTTGTTGCTTGGTCTAAGCAATGACTAAGCACAATGTTCCAACATGTTCTAGTTAGACTAATGTACTAACCAAATTTTCTACTAGGGTAACAAGGAATGGTAACTTAATGACAAATTTGGCTATACAAAGGAATTGGAATAACTATACAGTTAAAATAGGAATTAAAATTAACTTGAATAGAAATACGTGCGCAATAATCATTTAAAATAGAATTAAATAATTTAAAATAATAGGATTAACATGGTCAAAGGTGTAACTTGCCTTGCTCAAATTCTTCTTCAACTAACTCAATATCCTCGGAATCGTTGAAATCTATACGTGAAAATAAGCCAAATTAAAATGAATTAAAAAAATACAAATGAACTCCAAACTAAATAATTTTAGTTTAGTTGGCTATATCTTGATTTTATATGAATTTAGAAATTTGAATCGTCGAAATCGGAGCTCGTATGAAGGAGAACGAGCCCCTTGAAAATTAAACCCTAAAGAATATACTAAATTGGACTTTCTAAAATTTATTTATTTAATTTTGTAAAGGAAATTCAATTTATGACGTATGCTGATGTCATTAGCTGAATTTCTTTTCGAATGAATTCTTTTTCTACTAGAAAATCGACTAACATGTGGGCCCTCACCAATGGACTAAGTCGATGGTCCGGTCAATGGTCCACCGTGGATCTGCTCATGAAACAAAATGCTATGTTGATTTGCATCGCAAGAAGCATCATGCTGCTAACATGGCCCTAGCGCTATAAAGAGATTTTACCTACCGAAAATCGACCGATTTTGGCAACACCGGTTCTACTCCTCCGTAAGTCTTCAAACCAGCTAAAATTGGCCCAAAAATTGAATTTTGGTTGAGTTCGATCTTTTTAAAATTTAAAATCCAAAAAATCATTTTTTTGAAAATTTCGTCAAAATTGGCCAAAATTGGCGATTTTTGATCAAACCGTTCTACCGCCGGTAGAAAATTATCTACCGGTTTTGAAAACCCTAGTTGTCTGCCGCTTTGGCTGTGAAAGTTGCCATCTCATCGCCAAGGCAAACAAGATAGGAACGATAGGAACCAGAGAAAAGAAGTAGGAAGAAAAGAAGCAAAAAGGAGGAAGGAGAAAAGAAGAAGGGAAACCCGCCAAACCGCTTATTGTTTCCGAGATATAATCACGCCACCTCATGTAGGAGTTGCCAAGGAGCATAGAGTATGTGTTATGGGCATTCGGGGACGTTTAGGAGAAGGTCAACGAGGGTTTCATGAAGCATCGACAATTTAGACTTCTCGCAAATCGTCAGGTGTTAGGAGGTGGTGTAGCTTTAGGGTTGGTGTCGTGTAACATTCCAATTTTCTGAGCTTTAAAAATCTTTTGATAGTTAGTAGGGAGAAAATTCACTATTTGGATTTATTTGAATTTAATTCCAAAGCTTAATATTGAACCTTGTGCATCAAAACAATTTAATATGATTAAAGTCAACATGAAAAATGGTAAAAATAATTTTATTTGGATTCCATGTGCTTGGATATATTTTTTAGATTTTTCTAGAATTTTTCCAAGTTCATTTGCTATTTTCTATTGCCTTTTGGAATTTCTAGTATTTTCTAAAATAGAAAACCTATTTAAAATCCCGGAATAGCGTTTGGGCCGAAACCCAAACCCTATTCACTTCCTACCATCTCCTCAGACGCCTCGGTTTCGCTGCACAACTCATGTCACTAACAGTGGTCCCCACTGTTAGTCTCTTCCTCTCACGCTCACCGCTTCCTGGCCCCACCTGGTGTCCAGCCTGACGCTTATTTTCGCGACGCGGACTCGCCCGAGCCTCTTTCGCTGCCTTGTGGACCCCACTGCCATGTCATCGTCGTCTTCGTCGTGGACTCTGCGTCTGTGTCCGAGCCGAACTGCGCCGCCGTGCCTCTCGCAAATCCCTACCTCCCGTGCCTATTTAAGGATCGTGACCATGTCACGAGGTTCGCATCCAAGGCCGCCGCCTTTTCCCTGCAGTCGCCAACCCTAGCGCGTCGCCTCTTTGCCGGATTTGGAGCATGAACCCTAGCACTGCCGTGAGCTTCTTCATCGGATTCCGCCGCCGCCGGTGATCTCTAGCCGCCGCCGAGCACCTCTTTAGACTCGCCGTGTCGAGAGCCACCGTGTGCACCTGCTTCTCGAGATGCCCTCGCTTTCTTTTGCCGCTGCCTGCACCCGCCGCCGCCGACCTCGCCGCCGCCATCCTCGCTACTCCTGCACCGTGAGCACACCTTGATCCCTCGTTGCTCTCTACCCTTGGTACCACCCATCACCACGGTTCACGGAACCTTAGTTCCCGTGGCGCCACCGCCATCGCCGCTGCTTAAGGCCAACGCCATCTCATCCTTCAGGCTTATGCGTGGCAGCCACGTGGAGCCACGTTAAGGCCCACGCAGCGTCCGCGTGGTCCAGATCAAAACCTATGCGGTTGGTGGACTTGGTCTACTGTGGATTGTGGAGGTCGACATGGGTCCCACATGTCAAGATTTTCTTTTTTATTTTCTTATTCGAAATTTATTATCGACGCTATCGCTATGCTAATAATCCGATTTTTCTTTAGAGAAATAATTTGGAATTCGGAATAATCCAATTTTTAGTGTTTCTTTTAGATTCAAACTTCCAAAGCCCATATCTTTTGCATCCGAACTCCGATTGAGTCCATTCAAATTTCTAAATTCATCTAAATTCAAGATATATTTTTGGGGATTTTATTTGATTTTTGGAGTTTGTTTTGCCTCTGTTATTTATTTTGTTTGTTTGTTTGCTTCGCTTATAGTAGACGCCGATACCTCGGGAAGATTTGGAGAAGAAGGAGCACCTCAAGAGCAAGATCAGTACCTAGACCTATTTCAAGGCAAGTTATACCTTTGATCATATTGAACCCAGTTTTCAAAAGTTATATTGATTCAAATTATTGCATGTACTTTAAGTATTTATTTAAATGCTTTTGGGTGTAGTTATTAATCCCATTTGTTATATCCACCTTGCTTAATTGTATATGTCATAATATTTTGTCACCCTCGATTGGTTCATTACTAGTTGGTATTATCGTAACACCAACGTGGGTTGGTTAGATACAATTAGTCCGCTTAGCCATGCCACGAGTCATCATCTCATGAGTCGCAATTATAAACTTGACTAAGTGATTATGGAACTATGTGATAAAACCGTGTACTATGTGCTATTACTGCTGATGGAATATGTTGCACTTAACCAACAGGTGGAAAAGGATTTAGACGGAGGCAAGTGGTAATGTGTGTTACTTTTGGTAGATCTGTGCATGGGCTTAAATCAGGTGCATAGGGATTTGTAGTATAACTTGGAAGTCTTGCCTTGGTCAATTAAGGACTTAACTTTGTGCGCCATTGAACTGAGCCTTACTGTACGACCATATGTCTGGTATGGGACGAGCCTAATTTAGTAAGTTATGGAGTCTTGACATTGCTACTCAGGTTGTAGGTTAGACTGTGTTGATTGGGTGGAGGTGTGCTACAGTAGTCGATCATGACGGTTCGCCGCCTCGTCTAACGGTGTGTGTTGTATCATCCTCTGTGTTAGGGTTGGTATGACGACAAAGCACACCGAGTAATAATGCTAAGATGAAGTTTCCAAACGATTTGTTATGATTAGTGCTTGCAACACTAGTTGTATCTTGTGGGTAAAGTGTACAAACTCGCAGAGTGTTAAATCAATCTATTCGAATAGTTGAGTCCTCTCATGGACATACTCGGAATTTCACACGAGGGTAGATTTTCATAAAAATGTGTGAAGGAGCTATGTGATTTAAGTCATATGGCTATGTGAATAACCTGCTTAGGCTATGTGTCTTTGTAAAACAAACTGTTAAATTACTATTGTTTAATTGTTTTACTTGTGCTTCCAATCTATTATTTGTATTTAAATTACAAATGTCGATTTCTACAAAAGAACTACAAAAGCCATTCCTTTGGAATAAGCCATCATGTATACTTGCATTTCGTGGTATGACTTATGAAGTACGGTTGTGTACTCATGCTTGTTGGAAAACATGCAATGTAAGAGGAGGAGTCATCGCCACTTTCGAGGAGTTCGTTGAAGGCGCTTAATCGTAGGGTCTTGATCCCACGGTTGCCCGTGGTGAATTGATGGGATACCGCTGCCGCTTCGCTTCCACGCTATTTAAATTCTCTGTTAGTTTGCATGGTGGCTTATTAGTGTAAACTCAACCATAAAGTCAAAACCCTTATTTAATAATCAAATTACTGCTTATGCTATTAATCGCCTTGTGTGGATCGATATTCATCTATGTTCAAACTGTGTGCACTAGCATAATCCTCGACTAGTGCATTATACACGAGGGTCGAGAATTGCATTTTTGGGTCCCGACATGTCTTCTACACATCGCCATGCTTCTCGAGGTTAAAGGCAAGTGCATAGTAGAACAATAGACGATTGATTAATCTTGTTACTTGATTATTATAATTTTCTCACCATGTTATATTTATAATTATTCTTATGCACTATTATATACATGATGTTCATGAATAAATGATATTGATGGTTACATGGTAATGATAGAATATGGTAAATGATTATTGTAAAATATTGCATCACTTGTATTCACATCATGAAAGGAGTGTATTTGAGTCAGATTGGTGAGAAAGTTGTTGGAATCAAGCTACAAGAGATGCAACACACACGAACACAAGGAAGAGAGAACACACAACGAGATGCAACACACAACTACTCCCCTCGCCTTTTCTATTTTCTTCTATTTAAAACACTAAAATGAAGTAAATTGCATGCAAGATATGGCGGTAGGATCTCCTAACATCACACCACAATCCTCTAATTACACTAATCAAATCACTCAATCCCTATAGTTGCATTAATCAAAATAGCTAACAAATCACGCCTTACGCTAATGCATGCATGCACGATAACTCATCTCGTGCCCATGCAAATGCATGCATGCACAATAAACATGGGAAAAAAATAAAGAAACAAGATTAGTTCCAACAATCACCCCACCCTAATCTTGTTGTCATTATTCGAGTACCTTCTTGATGAACTTCAGAGTAGCGCCGGTTCATCATCTGTCACAGTGAAATGCATCTCTTCCTTCTTTATCTTGCGGCACTCGTTGGCAAAATGCCCTCGGATGCCACAATTGTAACATTTGATCTTCTTCTTGTTGAACTTGTGCTCACTAGTATCAGAGTCGATGTTTTCCTCCTCGTCGCCATGGCCGATGCCACGGTCATCACTTTTGCCATGCCAACGCCGCAGCCACGTTTTTCTTTGCGCCAACGCTCGACCCTTCTCCATTCTTCTTCTCTTTGGTGAGGGTCTCCTATTGCGCGATGAGCAACAGATGCTCACTCTTCGGTCATCGAAACTAATTCGATGCGCCATCGAGACTTTGTACCGCCCGACAAGGTCTCTCGACGACGAGGGTCTTCAAGTCTGGTAATCGCCGCGTGGAGGTGACAAGTCAGATGTAGCGTCGTCGGGCCGCAAGAAGAAACCAGCGAACAACGACAATCTCATCTACCGTGTCGCCCAACACGCGGATCCTGGTGACGACCGACATCACCCAACTACCGAAATCTTCAACGGTCTCCCCTTCCTCCATCTTTAGCCCCTCGAAGTCCTTCTTGAGGGTCTGCAGGTTGGCCTCACGCACATGCTCATGCCCCATGTGCACCGTCTTGATTGCCTCCCATGGCAACTTCGCTGTGTCTTTCCCGGCGAGGGAAGACATGACGTGCTCTAGCATGACCTGGTAGGTGGCGTACAAGGCCATCCGATCCTTGCAGTACTCTGTGGCACCAAGTTCCATGGCCTCCCACACGTCATGCGTTTGCAGAGCGACACGCATCTTCGTCACCCAAATCATGTAGTTCGTGCGGGTGAGCTACGGGTATGACATCCTCACCACGCTCTCTTTCTTCACCCCCCTGCGACGTGAATGGAACACCTCGCAATAGGTCTCACATAGTGGATAGAGACACACTCCTTCGTTCCCTCGGCATCCTCTCCGACTCATGGAAATCACCAAGGTTCTAATACCAATTGTTGGAATCGAGCTACAAAAGATGCAACACACACTAACACAAGGAAGGAGAACACACAATGAGATGCAACACACAACTACTCCCTGCCAGATTTTCTATTTAAAACACTAAAAGGAAGTAAATTACATGCAAGATATGGCGTAGGATCTCCTACCATCACGCCACAATCCTCTAATTACGCTTAATCAAATCACCTCAATTCCTATAGTTACGCTAATCAAAACAACTAACAAATCACACCTTATGCTAATGCATGCATGCACGGCAATTCATCTAAGGCCCATGCAAATGCATGCATGCACGACAAATGTGGGAAAAAAAATAAAGCAACAAGATTAGTTCCAACAAAAGTCATATAACTAGTTCGGAGTGCATGAGCCAAGTCAATGAGAAAACTATATGACTAGTCCGGAGTGTTCTAGAGAAAGACCTACTTCGGTAGGCACTCCACGGGAGTGTAGGTTAGACCCCATATGAAAGAGAACGGGGCAAGAGTGGTCTATTGACGGGTGAACACTCCACTATACTGGTATAAGCTATGAGATGTGCATATAGACATGTATATGAGATGTGCATATAGACATGTAGTATAACCAAGCATTGTATTAATGAAACAATGAGGTGATGATGATGAGATTATAAATGGAAAAAATGTTATGTTATGTGATGTTTATCGTTTTATTATGTATTTGCCGAGTCTTTGGACTCACAATTGCTATGTTGTTGTTTTAGGTGAACGTTGAAGGCGACATTCATGTGATGTGAGTAGCACATTCACATCACATGGAAGCAATTATTAATTCATCACCTTTAATTACCTCATTTGTATCTTAGTAAATTAGCTCATTTATTTGGAACTTAGTTAGTGGAATCCTTGGAGTTGGATGGTGGTTGTGTGGAACAAGGATAGTTCCAAGTGCTTGTGGATAATTTTGAATTATATAAGCTTTTATGGTGATGGGTAATTTATTAGGATTGTTGTTGGTTGCAAGTTCAAGATAGGTGCCCCCGGGCGTTCTCGGGTGCAAGGTCCCAAGCATTCTTGGACACGGGGTCCCAAGTCGTGTGCAAGTATTTATTCTTGTTTATGATATCTTGTTACGCCTGGTGTAGGCTGTCTTGTGCAAAGGCTTAATTAGGAAAAGTAGTGTTGAAAATAAAGGAAATAATGGTTTAAAGTTAGAGTGAATAGTGTTGTGGTGACATTCTGGGCTCTTTGTTGAGCCGGAGTGCTACAATGGCGATGTGGATAGATTAAGCAGAGGCATGGCAAGACAAGGGTTTGGGTAAGAGGATAGCGATGTTAGCCCCAATGGGTATAGAGTTGGCTCCGTGATGTGGTGGGGCCATGAAAAGTTGAGTATATAAAGGAATAGGTCCATTTTATTCTCCTAAACTTTGCAAAAGTTCACTTAATACCTTCAATAACAAAACCGGTCATTTAACCCTTGAAACTTACAAAACTAGGCCAATTTACACCCCAAGACGGTTTTGGAGGGTGGTTTTGATGATGTGGATCCACTCAAGGTGGTTTTCATTATATTGGCGTACCACATCATCGATGTTGCTAATGAGGATCCAATTCATCACCATATTGGTAGCCATATTATTGAATTATGCTAATGAGATCCAATTCAAGGATGTTGACATCCACATTGTTGACCTATTTCTCACTCCTCTCTCTCTTTCTCTAAATTCTTTTTTTTCTTCTCGCCATCCTCCCTAATCTCATTTGGATCCTCACAAGAAAAATCGATGACATAGTTGCCAACATGGCAAAAATCACCCAATTGATCCCGTCAAGAAACCACCTTTGGGTGTTTAACCCCCTGATACCATGCATTTGCAAAAATGAACCTCAGACTGCTTTTGTAAATCTAGCCCTCCTCTATCATGCGGTGGTGAGCGAAGGGAGGCGTTCAAAGACGACTCATGGAATGGATCTACATGACAGCAGAGCGCTACATATCAGACTTCGCCACCGCGGAAGCCTTCTTCATACCATGCACATGCAAGCGCCGCACTGCTGGCCAGCCACTGTGTGTCTCTGTAATGTTTTCCGCCGGGAGCGCCAGTGACCTTCCGCCCCTCCAGATCATGAATGAGGGAGGGGGGCTAAAATGCAATTGTGTGTGAGAGGCTAGTTTAGGAGAAAAAAGGGTCAGGGGCTATATAAGCAAAGGTTCCTAGTGCACACAAGTTCGTAGTCATGCACCACTCGTTGAGTAATGTAATCTTTAATTTTCTAAATATGGGCACCATGTCAATTCCCTTCAAAATAAACTGAACAAAGTCACACAACCATTAGCACAACAACCGTCACATTCCAAAAATTAAGCCTCACAAACCTTGAAGAAGCACATAGTTGCCACCGCCAATGAAATTAGCACAACAACCAGTTACACTTATTTTTTTTTTATCTAGGAAACTTCACTGCCTTTTATAGAAAGCTAATATCCAAAATTACAACCAATTCAAACATGAAAATGCTAGGGCTACCACTTACAAGATGACGACTCAAGAAGAGAACAAAAGTCGATTGCACTCAACAAAATCAAACAGATAATATCTAGAAGACATCTAGACAATTTTGACATTAATAGAACCAAAGCATTACATTATATCCAGAGAATGTAACAGATTCATCTAGACTTCTACCAAGTTCAACAAACCGTCAAGCTTCATTTGCTCCTCCTTTTTATTAGAACGCCGCCAAATATGCAAACACGCATGTAAATTTGAACATCACTTTAAGGTTGCTAAGGAAAAGTTTTATCAATCGCCATCTTATTCCTGATTTTCCATAACGTCCAAGCTAAATAAGCCAATATGATAGTTGTTAGCACCCCATTCATCCAACCAACATAGATGGAAATCATCTAGAGAATCCGAGCATCGCTTCCACCAAAAAATCTCCTTTTGTTGGACCGAAAAGGCGACTAGAGGGGGTGAATAGAGCACGCCACTTTTTTTCACAAAAGATGGATTCAACACAAATTTCACTCCAATAGCTATGGAAGCTATGAAGATCAATATACCAAGACACCGAAGACTAGTATTGAATCCAATCCAAACCCCAAAGCAAAACACCCAAAATAACCAAAACTCAAATCTCAAGTGTTGGGCGGTTCGACTTCGCTGACAGGGCGGTCTCGACCGGTTTGCCTAGCGGTTCGACCTCCGAATGGGCGGTCCGACCGCTCCCGACAAAGGAACAGGAAAATCAGCAAAATCAGCCCGAGCAATCCAAACGAAAAACGACCTAACTTTTGATCCGTAAGGCCAAACTTCACGAAATTTGAACCACACCTTCCTAAAGATATTAGGAACCTATTCCAATCAAAGATTTCAGAGATCGATGCCAAAGTTCCTATCTTTTTCAGTTTGAGCGAAGAAGGTTCAAAAACCGAGCCAAATGCAAAATATGATCTAGAGACTTGCTCGTGGGTGATTGATGATCAAAATGATCCTAGATGGGTTCCTACATGTCGCAGCAAGTTAGATCACGGCAAGAAACCAACCAAAAACTCATGGATCAAAGAAAGACTCAAAATCATCAAATAGAGAGAAAGAAAGCAAACGAACTCATCTTTGAGAGAACTTTCTTTGGATTGATTTGATATTGTATTGGTTTACAACCACTCCATCAATGGAGGACAAAGACTCAATACATGAGCACGAATCAAATCCAACTCTCTAGAACCCTAACTCCACTAATCCTCTCCTACACACAAAAGCAAAACTAGGGTTTTCAATGCAATGAAAAGGGTTGAGGGGGTGCAGCCACCTCCCTCCTCTATTTATAGTGGAGGCTTAGACCTTCTAGAAGAGTAACCCTAACGGGCTCCGTTAAGGCCCAAAACAAACGGGACACATACGCACAAAGCGGTTTTAAAGCCCGCCTTTATCTCTTGACCTAATCCGCTTCACCTTGCACCATCTTTCTTGCTCGTGAGTTGGCAAAAGGTCACCAAGCGGTATTGGTAAAATTGCCAAATACCCTTCTCGATCTTTTGCAAAGACCGAGTCCCATCTTCGTGAAGCACCTCCATGCTTCGCCACGTGTAGGTTGATCGGTAGCTCTCTTCATGTCGACAAGTCTCTCCCATCAAACTTCAAGAACACCATAGCACTTGCATCAACCCATAGCTTAGTCGAACCGATCGCACCGACTACCCGTTCGAGTTACCCTTATCCATTCGCATCACACTTGAGTTCGTGACCTCGCTGACATAAATCGATCGATTACGGACCTCGGCTCTCAAGCTAGTCAGATCATCCCTGTGAATTGATAAATGGGTGACCGCAGAAACAACACCTGACAATAGACAAACAATGATCCGGGAACAAGTTCTTCCGCTGACCCGATTGTCAAAACATACATCATGCAACA
>JAYEVD010000523.1:0-63888 GCA_036346405.1 Phyllostachys edulis | reverse complement strand
AAACAGAATTCGACCCCGAATTCTACTTGTCGTTCTAATCGCAAGAACACTACAACTGAAATTAATCACATTCAACACATATGCAATGTGAACAACCTTGGATTTTGGTCACGCATGCGAGATTTTAACTCCTAAATCGCTTCTCTCTAGGACATATGCGACCACCTCACCTCGAAGGATATCAACATCTTACACCTCAATACTCGTCTCGACCTTTACAGGTTCTCTCAACACACAAGACTCAAAAATAAGGTCCCACTTGTTGGCCAACTTTAATCGAAATCCCAAGCTTGGATTGCTCAAGTACTCACTCGGCATCGAACATACCAGACGATGCATACATCACGTATGGGCCCAAGGCAGTCAAAGTGATCGCTCATTTCCTAATCCCATAGCAGTTGAAAACAAGTCAATGTACCTAGGCCAACTTCCCTTTTGTAACTAAAGCACATAACATGCACAACCAGGTAACTTTCATTTTCCTTTGATTAGGTGTTTGATTAGTCGTTCTAGCGATGTTGGTATTTAGGGCTGCTCAGGATAGATTAGAGAGAATCGAGGTTTTGATCTGTTTAGTGGCAGAATTAGTCCCAGACGTCTGTTAGGATATTGTAGCGGACGTCGCCATCTTTCCGTGAAGGGCTAGAACACGTAATTTCGACCCCTGTAGCAGAAGTTATGATTTTATTAGTAGGACTGTTCTGCAGAATCGTTGGTGTTCTGACAGGTTTTAGTAATCTGGGTGAAACGATTAGTTACAAGGGAAATCAGAGAAGCTCAGTATAATCAAAGTTGTAGATCATTGTCTCTGCTTTTCAAAAAGCTCAAGAACTCGAGATTTGGATACACGTACTAAAAGTTATGGCATTTTTAGTGCTCTGTCTAGAAAGCCTGACAGGAAATCGATGTTTTATTAACTGGCTTGGTAGGGGTATTATTTGGCCGATTCAGAGAGGTTCACCAACTAGACTTCGTTGGATAATTTAATTACCTTTCCAGAAAGTCTAAGAAAACCTTAATTGGACTTCTGTAGCAATAGATATGAATTTTAGAATTTGACTATCCACCGAGGGACAGATCGACTTGTAGGATTTGGGGTTGGGATCGAGTTAGATTACAATAATTGATCTTAACTAAGATCCTTGAAAGGGAAGTTGTTTAATTTGATGGTGTCTTTTAGTAGTTCTTGATGAACTGTGTTTAAGGGTATGGCTATACCTAATTGAAGTTAAAGTAGTTATTAATAAGTGCGAGATATTGATGATTTGATCTGATCATTAAGATGGTGGGATTTGGTAAATTTAATGGATAATTTGGTGTAATGGGTCCCAATGGATTAATCTATCTATAGTAATGGTTATGTTAAGGCTGTGTTTGACGTTGTCTTAGAGGATATTAATCTGGAAATTTTCATAAACTAGCTACTTGATGATCATACATAATTGCTAGATTGAAACATGTATATTGGATTAGATGGATGTTGTGGTAGTACCTTGTGAAACCCTGTTTTGTAGGAGAAGATGATATTAAATCTCTAGTTATATTTTACCTTAAGCACTGAGCATCGTGGAATGTTGACTCTGTGTTTATAAAAGGATATATAACTGTAAATAGCAGTAGGTCCCTATTTGCGTACGTGATAAAGATAAATGTCAATTGTCAATGATAGTCGAAGTGTGTGTTGAGCAGCACTAATGGTTGCATGCATGAATGAATAAGTGATATCTGAAAGCATGCATGGCGAAGTTGTTATTTGATCAGTATGATTTTGTTAAAAGAGGTTGTTTCAACCTTGTGGCTGGTGTTTCTTTTGGAGAGATTTAGGATGGGATGAGAGGTGATGATGATTCTCGCTAGGAGTGTATTATTTCAGTGTTACTAAGATTGCGATGAGGGATTATGATGATAATATTGAATGTTTGCTACAAAGGAATTGGATTGCTCACGACATTGATTAAATGAAAATGCTTCTAGTTTCGCGTTTGTGATCTTTCAGACCTCATGTTGGTGTGGTAGCTGAAATTGTTTTGAGCAAAGTGACGTGCTGAGAGGTTTTATTAGTTCCTATGTGATTTTTGTGTTGTGGTCTTTAAATCTCTTCTTGTTGGAGTTGGCATGGTGATGCTGTAACCAACGAAAGTCATTTTTCTTTGTTAAAAGTAAGAGTGAGTAGAAGTATTTGAGGTTGAAGTCAAATTTTGTGACATGCATTTTATCGATCTTTGCCTAAACTGTCTGTTTTGCCCAACAAAGTTTCCCAAATCCCAAAAGCAATGTTTTATTCTCATTTAAGGTTTGATACTCTCCGCTTGTGGGACGTGTGCCCCCATCTATGATCCTATCTTTGTTTTCCGAGATCAATGCTATTTGATTAATTCTCTTGATCTGGTAACTACTGTAAGTGGTAACGTTTTTTTGATGTGTTGAAATGTATCTCTATTTGCCTCTTCTAAGGTAGAGTTAACCGAATTGTGTTGCAAAGTCCCTTCGGTTGTGAATTGGCAACTAGATAGTGGTGGTCTAGTAGATGGTTTTGTGAACCTTTAGGTGTCAGGTTGTTGGAGAGGCAGTGAGTAATAAATCGATTTATTAGAATAGTCCTTGGAGAGGAATTGATTTAAATAGAATGTTGTCTTTTCAGCTAACAGATTACGATATCACAACTAGTAGAACCTATAGCAAGAGGTGGCTCAAGATCATGTGATCATTTTATGTAACTTTAGAATTAGAAAGTCCGGAAGTCGTGATCAATTTATTGGAGTATCGCAATTTGGTACTTTCGGTAAGATTGTGTAGAGAAATTATGATGATGTAGTTTCACGACAGTAGTAGTGTGGAGAAAATTAATCGTTGTGTTAATTAATGGGATAGTAGGAATTATTGAGTTATTATTAAGTATGACTCGGCCTCAATGAGTAACCCTATGGGAGTTAGATTATCTCAAAGGATGAAATGGTCAAGAATATATTTATTTATTGATGTTAATGATTGAGTAAGTTTGAATCTTGGTCAATCGGTTAGGGTATTACTGAAGAGGTATATTGCGGTTGTGTAGTTGGATTGGATTGGTGTGGATTAGAGATGGTCTAAGATTGGTGAAATAAATCACCTTGGGGCGGTTACGATTAGTGAGGAATGTTGATATTAATGGTGAGGTTATTGTCGAGTTGTGTGAAATTTTAGTAAGCGAATGTGAGGATTTCCTATCAACAACGAGAAATTCATGGTAGGAGATTTGGTGGTTGAATTTGGGCCTTTGCATGTTATATAGGACCTTGGAGACCCAATTTTATATGTAGAGGTGGGTGAATGAAGCAAATTTTGAATAGTGTGTTGATCTTTGATAGAATACTTTGGGTAAAGTAAATGAGTGTGAATGTGGTGTCAAGTTGATTATCCATAAAAGATTGAGGTGATGTGATTGTGGATAAAATCTATATTGAGGAGTGTTGGGAATTATTTGTCAAAATAATTCCTTTGGTAGAGGAGTTGATCAGAGTATGTTATTGTGGATTGGAAGAGTCTCTCTACATAGGTGTGGATTTTGTGTTCAGTTTGAGCATAGCTTTGAGATTGCCAAATTAAAATAAATGAATTAGCGTGTTATGCGATGATTTGGAATCTCATGGTTTAAGATAAAATTGAATTCTTACAAGAAAGTTTGAGAAAAGGTTGTATTCTCGGATAATGAAATGTTCTCTGGTTTTTATTTGAGCCTTGTCTCTATGACCAGTGCCAAATATAAATTGAGTTAGTTCTTCTTGGTATGTGTGATTCTTTTCGGTTAAGAAAAAGAAAGGAAATGGTTGTTTTGGGTATTGAGTGATTTAGCCTTTGGCTTATGTGGTATTCATTGGCAAGCGCCTACTAGAAAAGTGGAAGATTTTCATGATGAGTCTTTTGGTTTTGGATTTAACTCTTTTAGTGGGGAGTTGGTAGTGCGTGTTTACGATGAGAATCCTTTATTTTCAGTTGGGTTACTGTTTTTAAAGAGTTTGTTTAAAAGCGAGTTTTGTTGTGCATCTCTGGTTAAAGGAGGAGCTCATTGTAAAAGTGAAAAGATTGATTGATACAAGGAACAAGAGTTTTATGTGTTATGTGCAGGTTGTGTGGTTTGGTACCAAAGGGAATATTGATCCAAGGTACATTGGTTGTTTCTGAAAGTTGCAGGGATTTGGGAGATAACGTGTTGCAAGGACCGTCTTGAGTCTGGCGTGGGCGTAGATCGTTTTGTATTACCTAGTGTCGAGGGAGTATTGGATAAATCTGGAGGATAAAGTTTCGTTAGAGCAGTTGACCCATGGGTAAGACCGTGCCTTTGAAACATGTCTGTTGAGTGACTCGTGAAATGTTGGGACGGGTAAAAAGGCGTAACATGTTAGTTACGTCAAGTTGCGGTGGTCCTATAATCCGGAGAGGAAAACGACTAGGGAATTGGAGTCTCGCATGCATAGCGATTTTACGAGTTGTTCACAGGAAGTACGTGGTAATGTTAGTAAGTTTTAGCTACGACTATTCTTTGGCGTTAATCATGATTAGAATTTGGGGTCGAATTACATTTTAAGGGGTAGAATGTAATACCCCAAATGGATTGGCGTATTCAAGAGGAATAAATAAATTGGGGAGAAGGACTAAATAGAAAATAAAGCAACAACTTTGAGATAGAGTTTACGCTAAATCCTGGCAACATGGGCCTAGGCCTTGGCCCATTAGGCCATGAGGTGGCCGACCAAAAATGAGGGGGGGCGCCCGCTCTCCCAAAACCCTAGCCACCTCCCACTTTTCCCCTCCTCCTCTTGTGGCGCCACCCCATCCCTCTCCCTTCTTTGGTCGCGAACCTGGACCTAGCACCCCCTCCCATGGTGTTTGCCCCTACTGCTGGCCATGGATCTCACTCCCCGCTGCTGGCCTAGTAGAGGAAGAAGGGAGGACGACCGGATTGTTGGCCGGCCATAGGAGGAAGAAGAAGGTGAAGGGAGGAGACCATCTTCGTGGGGGGTAGTTCATCGTCTTCCTACATTCTTCAAGGGTAACGAAGATCCCCCCTCGCTGTATGCTTTGTATTAGATGCATTTATGAATTTGTTTAGTAGATCGATTGTCAATTGCTGTTAGATTGCGTTTTGTCCAGAAGATTGAACGGCAGTTTTCGTATCCTTAGAAGCAAAATTTGTGGATCCCATCTCTTACAGATAGTTGGGAAATGTTCTCAGCTTTTCGTAGCCACCAATAACACCCAATTCCGAATTACGGTCTGCGAGATATGAATTTTTTTGTGAGTTTGTCCTGCTAATCTGTCGGTATCCTAACAGAAGTTAGTAATCTGGATCAAGAGATTAGTTAAATGGAAAATTAGAGAAGGTCAGTATAATGAAAGTTGTAGATTATTGTCTCAGCTTTCCAGAAAGCTCAAGAACGTGGAATTTAGACAATCGTACCAAAAGTTATTGTCGTATTGGTATTACTGTCCAAAAAACCTGACGCGAATTCGATGTTTTATTATTTGGCTTGGTAGGGATATTAGATGACCGATTCAGGATGGCTCACCAACTAGACTTAGTTGGATGATTTGTTACCTTTCCAGGAAGTCCAAGAACACCTCATTTGGACTCTTGTACTAAAAGTTATGGATTTTAGAATATGGCTATCCACGGAGGGGACGGATCGATCTTTAGGAGTTGGAAATTGAGAAGGCGCTTGAGAGTATAGAGAGCTCGGTTGTGCTATTAGTTATGTTTTTGGTCGATATGATTGTCTTAGCGTGCTTTATAATTATATTTAGGTGGGGATTGGTCGAGGCAGCGCTCTCTTCGCGTCCTCTGTTCATACGATTGAGGCAAGTATTACGGTTGTTAGTATAATTATGAATGTTTGACGATGTGAGTGCTTGTGTTTTATACATATTAGCTATGCATGAATGATAGTGTGATATGTATGATTGAGATTGGCGAATGCTTGAGTTAGGGCTAAAGGTTATTCATATATGTTGTTGATGCAATACATGTTATTTAAAGTTTGAGATTTTGGTATGTAATTGTTCATTCACATGTTATTGAAAGATAGAGTACTAGTATATGTGCATGTTGAGAACATACCGAGATTTGGTTATGTGGTGACCAAGTATGTATATTTGAGGTCCCCATCATGTAGATGTGAAGCTCGTGGTCCCCACATTCGTGGAATGTGGGCATTGAGTAGAGATCCCCATCATGTAGATGATGGGATGTGGTCCCTATACTTGTGGAGTATAGGCTCTTGGTCCATGTGATAGAGGCACAAGCAAGGGTGTACATCGGCGGTTGTATACCCATTACAGAAAAAATCTGAAAAGAGTAAAAGAAAATGATGCATTGAGCGTTAGCATTACATAAACTTGTGAGATGTTTTAGTGTAATGTTTCTTATGGTATGTTTGTAACACCCTAGCCAAACAAAGGCACGAAATGCTACTAATTTAAATAAATTAAACTAAAACACCTTACTAAATTTGTGAGAACCTCCTTTGTATAGTTATCTATCTGGAGGTTCAACAGACGATTATAATATATAAAGATAATCCAAATTGCAATATGATCAAGACAAAATCAAAACTGGCTATTCGATACTATGACATCCATAGCAAGTAAACATCTAAGAAATAGATCATGAGCATCCAAAACGTCTATTCATTTATTACAGTTTACTCCAAGCAAGCAATAATCATTAAGAGTACTTTAAATAGTTCTTTCATCTCTTAATTAATTTTCCTTTCATTCCATGGTGGGTAGTTCGTGCAAAAGTGCAAGAAGTCTAATCCTTCCTTTCCCCCATGCATGCCGATCTCGTAAAGGTACGTAAAACACGAGAAACAACAAGAGGTGAGTCCAAAGACTCAGCAAATATAATAAATGCCATCAACAGCATACAAGCATGTAACTCATCAACCATACTTCACAAAACCACATATCAATCACTTTACACACACATGCTATGCAATATGCTCAACATGATCTTTTTCCTTCTCTTTCCCTTTTGCACTTTACCGGTAATGCAAAGTGCGCATCCGTCGATGCACACCCATGCCTGTGCCATCTGGCACAGGGACCATTGCCCATACTCCACAAGTATGGGGACCAAAGCCCATGCTTTACAAGCATGGGGACCTTTAGCCCGTCATTAACATGACGGAGACCTCAAGAGTTGCTTGGTCATCACATGACCAAGACTTCAATAAGCCAACATGATGCATATGTATGAATTCTCAAATTAATACAAACATGCATCCACAACAATATTGCATATGAATGTCCTATTCATACTACAAAAGCTCACAATCATAGACTTCACCACTTTCAAACATCCATGATTAATACATAATTCATAGCACTGGAAACCGTGATCATTACCAATCATATCACCATATCAATCATGAACAACACAAATAATCATAGAAATTATCAATCAATGCCATTCCATAATATCTATTATATCCATAATTATACTTGCCTTAACCGCGAGGAACGAGGGCGTCGCGAAAGGTCTTGCCCTCGGGACCAGTCCACCACCTGAATAAATAATTATAACGCACGCTAAGACGATAGTAGCGGACCAAAAAAAAACTATATAACAACAATCACTAACTCGCAAAAGCGTCTAACTCGATCCCTACCCCAATTCCTAAATGTCGATCTGCCCCCTCGGTGGACAGTCAACTTCTAAAATTCATAACTTTCACTAAATGGATCCAAATAAGGTGTTCTTGGACTTTCTGAAAAGGTAATTAAATTTACCAACTAAACCTAGTTGAGGGGCCCTTCTGAATCGGATATCTAATACCCCTACCAAGCCAATTTAAAAGACATCAATTTCACATCGGGTTCTCTGGATGTGCACTAAAACCACCATAACGTTTGCTACGAGTGCCCAAATCTTGCGTTCTTTAGTTTTCTGGGAAGGTATGGAAATTACCTACATTTTTCGTTATACCAAGATCCTCTAATTGCTTCTTTAACTAATGGCTTAACCCAGTTTTCTACAAACTGTCAGAATGCTGACAGATTAGTAGGACAGCGACACTAAGAAAATCATATCTCGCTGACCGTTAATCGGATTTGGGCGTTCTTGGTGGCCACGGAAAGCTAAGGACATAACCCAACTATCCCTAAGAGATGGGATCCACAGAATCTGCTTCTAAAGACATGAAAACCGCCGTTTAAGCTTCTGGACAGATTGGGATCTAAACAACCGACATTGCTAAAACCACTAATTGAACATCTAACCAAGGGGGAACAGCGGTTACCCTTGACGAAACGACGAAAAACCTGCTGAGCACGACAATCACGCGCCAATGATCTCTCCCCTTCCTCTCTTCTTCCTCTTCTCTCTTCTTTTCCCTTCTTTGGCCGACAACAGCAGCAGAGGATGGAGGCAAGGGCTGCCAAGGGGAGGAGACACCATGGTAGTGCTACATTGGTGGCGCTATCTTGTACGCTAGTGCTCTGATGAAAATAGGGTTTTCCCTCCTTTTATTAGAGGCCAACCCCTCATGGGCCTCTGAGGCCAAAGCTTGGCCCCGGAGTTGTCCCAATTATCTTTGAAAACCCCTCTCTAGCTGGCGATTAAACTATTCCCTATTTGATCCCCCCTCCTAATTCGAATATTCTCTCACGAATTAATTTGGAGTATTACAATGTTGATGCTATAACTGTGAGCTTATTGTTTCTTTATTAATACTTGCTGAGTCTTTGTGCTCACTCTTGCTTTTGTTGTGGTTTTAGGTACCACTTGCAAGAACGTCATGTATGGGAGGGAGTAGGCTTGCTTTGGATGCACTCACTACCACACATCTTTATAGATGAATATCATTTACATCATACCTTAATAATAAACAAACTGTTTAAGAATTAATTATGGCTATGCTTGAATGCATTGGATTATTTGTAATAAGGAGAGTAGCAAATTTTGGTGATGCTTGTTTATGCTTAGATTTGAATAGATTATTTTTGAATGCTTTGATGAATTTTGGATGTTGGAATATTAATTATGATATATGCAAGCTGCTCGAACCTCCGATATACTTAGTTATAGAAAGGAGGTTCTATCGAAATTTAGAACTATGCCTTATGTTTAAATTGTTCTCATGTTTTTTAGTAGCATTCGAGGCTCTAGTTGGGTGGGGTGTTACAACCACTCCCCATGCGCTCGGGTCTTGTGATTCGTCGAGATCTGGTCGGGGGTGGTGGTTATGATGGGGGAGAGGGGAGGGAGAGGGAGAGAAAACCTAGAGAATGGGGCCACGGCGGTGGCGGTGGCTGAGGCCCGTACACAAGCTCCGGGCAGTATCCTTCGCCACCACCAAGTCCCGCACTAAGTGCGAGGCGGCCTGACCTCGTGATGCTGTGCCGCTGCGTGCTGGTCGTCGCCTCCTCCGGAGAGACCTCCTCCCGTCGGCGCCGACCTCTGGCTCCTCTGTCGACGCCGCCCAACACCCTCAAACCGATGCTGCCTCCCTTCGTCCCCACTTCCGATCGGCTCAGCCTACTCTGCACCACCTCCCTCCGCCGAGGTAAACATCGATCTCCTCCCATCAATTCGATCTCCTAGCCGTCGGCCCCAACAACCTCGACGACCTCCGCCTCCGATCGACGCTGCCTCCCTTCGTCCCCACCTCCAATCGACGCTGCCTCCCTTCGTCCCCACCTCCAATCGCCTCCGCCTCCCTTCGTCCCCACCTCCAATCGACTCCGCCTCCCTTCGTCCCCACCTCCAATCGACTCCGCCCGCTCTGGGTACCCGTCATTCTGGATTGTTTCACACTTGCTCGGAATTATTCCAAATGCACCTAGAAATGAGATAGGGCACACTAGAAGTCTATTTTTGGTGTTTCGTATTGATTGTCTTTCTGTGCCTCGATTTCGTAGCTAGAGCTCGGATCCGCTCGTTGACAAAGTTTCACACCTGCTCGGAATTATTCCAAATGCACCTAAAATGACATAGGGCACACCAGAAGTCCATTTTGGGTGTTTGCATTGATTTTCTTTCCGTGCCTCGATTTCATAATGTGGAGCTCCGGGTACCCGTCGCTCTGCAAAGTTTTACACCAGCTCAGAATTATTCCAAATGCACCTAGAAATAACGTAGGGCACACTAGAAGTTCATTATGGGTGTTTGGTTTTGCTTTTCTTCCGTGCCTCGATTTCATAAATTGGAGCTCAGGGTACGTGTCGTTCTGGAAAGTTTCACACCGGCTCGAAAAGATTCCAAATGCACCTAGAATTGACGTAGGGCACACTAGAAGTCCATTATGTGAGTTTGATGTTCATTTTCTATCCATGCCTCGATTTCATACAGTGGAGCTCTGGGTACCCGTCGTTCTGGATTGTTTCACACTTGCTCGGAATTATTCCAAATGCACCTAGAAATGACGTAGGGCACACCAGAAGTACATTATAATTATTTGGTGTGGATTTTCTTTCCGTGCCTCGTTTTCATAAATTGGAGCTTTGGGTACGCGTCGTTTTGGAAAGTTTCACACCGGCTCGGAAGGATTCCAAATGCACCTAGAAATGATGTAGGGCACACTAGAAGTCTATTTTGGTGTTTCGTATTGATTGTCTTTACGTGCCTCGATTTCAGTAAAGTGGAGCTCGGATACCGAATCGTTCGAGAAAGTTTCACACCGCTTCGGATTATTCCAAATGCACCTAAAATGACATAGGGCACACGAGAAGTCCATTTTGGGTGTTTGCATTGAATTTCTTTCCGTGCCTCGATTCCATAATGTGGAGCTCCGGGTACCCGTCGCTCTGCAAAGTTTTACACCTGCTCAGAATTATTCCAAATGCACCAAGAAATGTCGTAGGGCACACGAGATGTCCATTATGGGTCTTTGGTTTTGATTTTCTTTCCGTGCCTCGATTTCATAAATTGGAGCTCAGGGTACGCGTTGTTCTGGAAATTTCGCACCGGCTCAAAAAGATTCCAAATGCACCTAGAAATGAGGAAGGGCACACTAGAAGGCCATTATGGGAGTTTGATGTTCATTTTCTTTCCATGCCTCGATTTCATAAAGTGGAGCTCTAGGTACCCGTCGTTCTGGAATGTTTCACACTTGCTCGGAATTATTCCAAATGCACCTAGAAATGACGTAGGCCTCACCAGAAGTGCATTATAGTTATTTAGTGAGGATTTTCTTTCCGTGCCTCGATTCCATAAATTGGAGCTTAGGGTAGCGTCGTTCTGGAAAGTTTCACACCGGCTCGGAAGGATTCCAAATGCACCTAGAAATGAGGTGAGCAACCTAGAAGTTTATTTTGGTTGTTTCGTATTATTGTCTTTCTGTGCCTCGATTTCATAAAGTGGAGCTCTGGCTACCCGTCGCTCTGCAAAGTTTTACACCTGCTCAGAATTATTCCAAATGCACCACGAAATGAGGTAGGGCACACTAGAAGTCTATTTTGGGTGTTTGCATTGATTTTCTTTCCGTGCCTCGATTTCATAATGTGGAGCTCCGTGTACCCGTCGCTCTGCAAAGTTTTACACCTACTCAGAATTATTCCAAAGGCACCTATAAATGACATAGGGCACACCAGATGTCCATTATAGTTATTTGGTGTGGATTTTCTTTCCGTGGCTCGATTTCATCAATGGGAGCTTAGGGTACGCGTCGTTCTAGATAGTTTCACACCGGCTCGGAAGTATTCCAATTGCACCTAGAAATGAGGTAGGGCACACTAGAAGTCCATTTTAGGTGTTTCGTATTGATTGTGTTGCTGTGCCTCGATTTCGTAAAGTGGAGCTCTGGATACCTCCTCGGAATTATTCCAAATGCACCTAGAAATGACATAGGGCACACCGGAAGTCCATTTTGGGTGTTTACATTGATTTTCTTTCCGTGCCTCGATTTCATAATGTGGAGCTCAGGGTACGCGTCGTTCGAAAGTTTCACACCGGCTCGGAAAGATTCCAAATGCACGTAGAAATGAGGTAAGGCACACTAGAAGTCCCTTATGGGAGTTTGTTGTTCATTTTCTTTCCATGCCTCGATTTCATACAGGGGACCTCTGGGTACCCGTCGTTCTGGATTGTTTCACACTTGCTCGGAATTATTCCAAATGCACCTAGAAATGATGTAGGGCACACCAGAAGTCCATTATAGTTATTTGGTGTGGATTCTCTTTCCGAGCCTCGATTTCATAAATTGGAGCTTAGGGTACGCGTCGTTCTGGAAAGTTTCACACCGGCTCGGATGGATTCCAAATATACCTACAAATGAGGTATGGCACACTAGAAGTCTATTTTTGGTGTTTCGTATTGATTGTCTTTCTATGCCTCGATTTCGTTAAGTGGAGCTCGGATCTGATGGATTGACAAAGTTTCAAACACGCTCGGAATTATTCCAAATGCACCTAGAAATGACATAGGGCACACCGAAGTCCATTTTGGGTGTTTGCGTTGATTTTCTTTCCGTGCCTCGATTTCATAATGTGGAGCTCTGGGTGCAGCTAAACTCTGCAAAGTTTTACACACCTTTCGAAATTTTTGCAAATGCACCTAGAAATGACGTAGGGCACACTAGAAGTCCGTTATGGGTGTTTGCTTTTGATTTTCATTCCGTGCCTCGATTTCGTAAATTGGAGCTGGAAAGTTTCACACCGGCTGGTAAAGATTCCAAATGCACCTAGAAATGCGGTAGGGCACACTAGAAGTCCATTATGGGAGTTTGATGTTCATTTTCATTTCATGCCTCGATTTCATACAGTGGAGCTCTGGGTACCCGTCGTTCTGCAATGTTTCACACTTACTCGGAATTATTCCAAATGCACCTAGAAATGACGTAGGGCACACCAGAAGTCCACTATAGTTATTTGGTGTGTATTTTTTTTTGTGCCTCGATTTCATAAATTGGAGCTTAGGGTACGTGTCGTTCTGAAAAGTTTCACAACGGCTCGGAACGATTCCAAATGCATCTAGAAATGTGGTAGGGCACATTATAAGTCTGTTTTGGGTGTTTCGTATTAATTGTCTTTCTGTGCCTCGATTTCGTAAAGTGGAGCTCCGTATCTGGTGGTTGACAAGTTTCACACCCTTTCGAATTATTCCAAATGCACCTAGAAATGACATAGGGCACACCATAAGTCCATTTTGGGTGTTTGCATTGATTTTCTTTCCGTGCCTCGATTTCATTATGTGGAGCTCCGGGTACCCGTCGCTCTGCAAAGTTTTACACCGGCCCAGAATTATTCCAAAGGCACCTAGAAATGATGTAGGGCACACTAGAAGTCCATTACGGGTGTTTGGTTTTGATTTTCTTTCCGTGCCTCGATTTCACAAAATGGAGCTTAGGGTACCCGTCGTTCTGGAATGTTTCACACTTGCTCGAAATTATTCTAAATGCACCTAGAAATGACGTAGGGCACACCAGAAGTCCATTATAGTTATTTGGTGTGGATTTTCTTTCTGTGCCTCGATTTCATAAATTGGAGCTTAGGGTACACGTCGTTCTGGAAAGTTTCACACCGGCTCGGAAGGATTCCAAACGCACCTAGAAATATGGTAGGGCACACTAGAAGTCTATTTTTTGTGTTTCGTTTTGATTGTCTTTCTATGCCTCGAGTTCATAAAGTGGAGCTCTGGATACCGTCGTTCAGCAAAGTTTCACATCGGCTCGGAATTATTTCAAATGCCCCTAGAAATGACATAGGGCACACCAGAAGTCCATTTTGGGTGTTTGCATTGATTTTCTTTCCGTGCCTCGATTTGATAATGTGGCGCTCCGGGTACCCGTCGCTCTGCAAAGTTTTACACCTGCTCAGAATTATTGCAAATACACCTAGAAATGACGTAGGGACACTAGAAGTCCATTATGGCTGCTTGGTTTTGATTTTCTTTCCGTGCCACTATTTCATAAATTGAAGCTCAGGGTACGCTTCGTTCTGGAAAGTTTCACACCGGCTGGTAAATTTCCAATTGCACCTAGAAGTGCGGTAGGGCACACTAGAAGTCCATTATGGGAGTTTGTTGTTCATTTTCCATCCATGCCTCGATTTCATAAAGTGGAGCTCTGGGTACCCGTCGTTCTGCAATGTTTCACACTTGCTCGGAATTATTCCAAATACACCTAGAAATGACGTAGGGCACACCAGAAGTCCATTATAGTTATTTGGTGTGGATTTTCTTTCCGTGCCTCGATTTCATAAATTGCAGCTTCGGGTACGCGTCATTCTGGAATGTTTCACACCGGCTCGGAAGGATTCGAAATGCACCTAGAAATGAGGTAGGGCACACTAGAAGTCTGTTTTGGGTATTTGGCATTGATTGTCTTTTTGTGCCTCGATTTCGTAAAGTGGAGCTCTTTACACCGTCGTTCAGCAAAGTTTAACACCTGCTCGGAATTATTCCAAATGCACCTAGAAATGACATAGGGCATACCAGAAGTCCATTTTGGGTGTTTGCGTTGATTTTGTTTCCGTGCCTCGATTTCATATTGTGGAGCTCTGGGTACCCGTCGCTCTACAAAGTTTTACACCTGCTCAAAATTATTCCAAATGCACCTAGAAATGACGTAGGGCACACTAGACGTCCATTATGGGTGTTTGGTTTTGATTTTTTTTCCGTGCCTCGATTTCGTAAATTGGAGCTCTGGGTACGCGTCGTTCTGAAAGTTTCACACCGGGTGGGAAAGATTCCAAATGCACCTAGAAATGAGGTAGGGCATACTAGAAGTCCATTATGGGAGTTTTATGTTCATTTTCTTTCCATGCCTCGATTTCATAAAGTGGAGGTCTGGGTACCCGTCGTTCTGGAATGTTTCACACTTGCTCGGAATTATTCCAAATGTACCTAGAAATGACATAGGGTACACTAGAAGTCCATTATAGTTATTTGGTGTGGATTTTCTTTCCGTGCCTCGATTTCATAAATTGGAGTTTAGGGTACGCGTCGTTCTGGAAAGTTTCACACCGGCTCGGAAGGACTCCAAATGCCCCTAGAAATATGGTAGGGCACACTACAAGTCTATTTTTTGTGTTTCGTTTTGATTGTCTTTCTGTGCCTCGATTTCATAAAGTGGAGCTCTGGATATAGTCGTTCAGCAAAGTTTCACGCCTGCTCGAAATTATTCCAAATGCACCTAGAAATGACATAGGGCACACGAAAAGTCCATTTTGGGTGTTTGCATTGATTTTCTTTCCGTGCCTATATTTCATAATGGGCAGCTCCGGGTACCCGTCGCTCTGCAAAGTTTACACCTGCTCATAATTATTCCAAATGCACTTAGAAATGACGTAGGGTACACTAGAAGTCCATTATGGGTGTTTGGTTTTGATTTTATTTTTGTGCCTCTATTTCATAAATTGGAGATCAGGATACGCGTCGTTCTGGAAAGTTTCACACCGGCTCGGAAAGATTCCTAATGCACCTCGAAATGCGGTAGGGCACACTAGAAGTCCATTATGGGAGTTTGATGTTCATTTTCTTTCCATGCCTTGATTTCATACAGTGGAGCTCTGGGTACCCGTCGTTTTGGAATGTCTCACACTTGCTCGGAATTATTCCAAATGCACCTAGAAATGATGTAGGGCACACCAGAAGTCCATTATACTTATTTGGTGTGGATTTTCTTTCCGTGCCTCGATTTCCTAAAGTGGAGCTCTGGATCTGCTGTCAAAGAAAGTTTCACACCGCTCGGAAGGATTCCAAATGCACCTAGAAATGAGGTAGGGCACACAAGAAGTCTATTTTGGGTGTTTACAGATTGATTGTCTTTACGTGCATCGATTTCATAAAGTGGAGCTCTAGATACCGAGTGGTTAAAGAAAGTTTCACACCTGCTCGGAATGATTCCAAATGCACCTAGAAATGACATAGGGCACACCTGAAGTCCATTTTGGGAGTTTGCATTGATTTTCTCTCCATGCCTCGATCTCATAATGTGGAGCTCTGGGTACCCGGTCGCTCTGCAAAGTTTTACACCTGCTCAGAATTATTCCAAATGCACCTAGAAATGACGTAGGGCACACTAGAAGTCTATTATGGGTGTTTGGTTTCGATTTTCTTTCCGTGCCTCGATTTCATAAATTGGAGCTCGAGTGCAGCGTGGATTCGAAAAGTTTCACACCGGTGGGAAAGATTCCAAATGCACGTAGAAATGAGGTAGGGCACACTAGAAGTCCATTATGGCGGTTTGATGTTCATTTTCTTTCCATGCCTCGATTTCATACAAAATGGAGCTCTTATTTGGTGTACCGTGCCTCGATTTCCTAAAGTGGAGCAATGTTTCACAGGCTTGCTCGAAATTATTCCAAATGCACCTATAAATGATGTAGGGCACACCAAAAGTCCATTATACTTATTTGGTATGGATTTTCTTTCCATGCCTCGATTTCATAAAGTGGAGCTCTTGATTTACACCGCTCGAATGCTCGAAAGTTTCACCCCGGCTCGGAAATGGATTCCAAATGCACCTAGAAATGAGGTAGGGCACACTAGAAGTCTATTTTGGGTGTTTCTTTGCGTATTGATTGTCTTTTTCACGTGCCTCGATTTAATAGAAGTGGAGCTCTAGATACTGAGCTCGATTTCAAAGAAAGTTTCACACCGCTCGGAATTATTCCAAATGCACCTAGAAATGACATAGGGCACACACGAAGTCCATTTTGGGTGTTTGCGTTGATTTTCTTTCCGTGCCTCGATTTCATAATGTGGACCTCCGGTGCAGTCGCTCTGCAAAGTTTTACACTGCTCGTAATTATTCCAAATGCACCTAGAAATGACGTAGGGCACATTAGAAGTCCATTATGGGTGTTTGGATTTGATTTTCTTTCCGTGCGTCGATTTCATAAATTGGAGCTGAGGGTACGCGTCGTTCTGGAAAGTTTCACACCGGTTGGGGAAGATTCCAAATGCACCTAGAAATGAGATAGGGCACACTAGAAGTCCATTATGGGAGTTTGATGTTCATTTTCTTTCCATGCCTTGATTTCATACAGTGGAGCTCTGGGTACCCGTCGTTTTGGAATGTTTCACACTTGCTCGGAATTATTTCAAATGAACCTAGAAATGATGTAGGGCACACCAGAAGTCCATTATACTTATTTGGTGTGGATTTTCTTTCCGTGCCTCGATTTCCTAAAGTGGAGCTCGGATCTGAGTCGTTCAACAAAGTTTCACACCAGCTCGGAAGGATTCCAAATGCACCTAGAAATGAGGTATGGCACACTAGAAGTCTATTTTGGGTGTTTCGTATTGATTGTCTTTCTGTGCATCGATTTCATAAAGTGGAGCTCTAGATACCGTCGATCGGCAAAGTTTCACTCCTGCTCGTAATTATTCCAAATGCACCTAGAAAATGACATAGGGCACACCAGAAGTCCATTTTGGGTGTTTGCGTTGATTTCTATCCATGACTCGATTTCATAATGTGGAGCTCCGGGTACCCGTCGCTCTGCAAAGTTTTACACCTGCTCAGATTTATTCCAAATCACCAAGAAATGACGTAGGGCACATTAGAAGTCCATTATGGGTGTTTGGTTTTAATTTTCTTTCCGTGCCTCGATTTCATAAATTGGAGCTGAGGGTACACGTCGTTCTGGAAAGTTTCGCACCGGCTGGGAAAGATTCCAAATGCACCTAGAAATGAGGTAGGGCACACTAGAAGTCCATTATGGGAGTTTGATGTTCATTTTCTTTCCATTCCTCGATTTCATACAAAGGAGCCTTTGGGTACCGTCGTTGCTTGAATGTTTCACACTTGCTCGGAATTATTCTAAGTGCACCTAGAAATGACGTAGGGCACACCAGAAGTCCATTATAGTTATTTGCTGTGGATTTTCTTTCCGTGCCTGGATTTCATAAAGTGGAGCTCTGGATACCGTCGTTCAGCAAAGTTTCACACCGGCTCGAATGGATTACAAACGCACCTAGAAAAGAGGTAGGGCACACTAGAAGTCTATTTTGGGTGTTTCGTATTGATTGTCTTTCTACCTCGATTTCATAAAGTGGAGCTCTCGATACCGTCGTTCAGCAAAGTTTCACACCTGCTCGGAATGATTCCAAATGGACCTAGAAATGACATAGGGCACGTTAGATGTCCATTTTGGGTGTTTGCGTTGATTTTCTTTCCGTGCCTCGATTTCATAATGTGGAGCTCGGTGCCGATAACTCGCAAAATTTTACACCGCTTTCGAATTATTCCAAATGCACCTAGAAATGACGTAGGGCACATTAGATGTCCATTATGGGTGTTTGGTTTTGATTTTCTTTCCGTGCCTCGATTTCATAAATAGGAGCTGAGGGTACGCGTCGTTCTGGAAAGTTTCACACCGGCTGGGAAAGATTCCAAATGCACATAGAAATAAGGTAGGGCACACTAGAAGTCCATTATGGGAGTTTGATGTTCATTTTCTTTCCATGCCTCTATTTCATACTGATTGGAGCTCTGGTACCGGCTGCTCGAATGTTTCACACTTGCTCTAATTATTCCAAATGCACCTTGAAATGACGTAGGGCACACCAGAAGTCCATTATAGTTATTTGGTGTGGATTTATTTCCGTGCCTCGATTTCATAAATTGGAGCTTAGGGTGCGCGTCGTTCTGGAAAGTTTTACACCAGCTCGGAAGTATTCCAAATGCACCTAGAAATGAGGTAGGGCACACTAGAAGTCTGTTTTGGGTCTTTCGTATTGATTGTCTTTTTGTGCCTCGATTTCATAAAGTGGAGCTTTGGATACCGTCGTTCAGCAAAGTTTCACACCTGCTTGGAATTATTCCAAATGCACCTAGAAATGACATAGGGCACACCAGAAGTCCATTTTGGGTGTTTGCATTGATTTTCTTTCCGTACCTCGATTTCATAATGTGGAGCTCCGGGTACCCGTCGCTCTGCAAAGTTTTACACCTGCTTAGAATTATTCCAAATGCACCTAGAAATAACGTAGGGCACACTAAAAGTCCATTATGGGTGTTTGGTTTGATTTTCTTTCCGTGCCTCGATTTCATAAATTAGAGCTCGAGTGCAGCGTGGATTACGGAAAGTTTCACTGCCGGGGGAAGATTCCAAATGCACCTAGAAATGAGGTAGGGCACACTAGATGTCCATTATGGGAGTTTGATGTTCATTTTCTTTCCATGCCACGATTTCATACTGATGGAGCTCGGGTACCGTGGATTACTCGAATGTTTCACACTTGCTCTAATTATTCCAAATGCACCTAGAAATGACGTGGGGCACACCGTAACCCATTATAGTTATTTGGTGTGGATTTTCTTTCCGTGCCTCGATTTCAAAAATTGGAGCTTAGGGTACGCGTCGTTGTGCAAAGTTTCACACCGGCTCGGAAGGATTCCAAATGCATCTAGAAATGAGGTAGGGCACACTAGAAGTCTATTTTGGGTGTTTCATATTGATTGCCTTTCTGTGCCTCGATTTCGTAAAGTGGAGCTTTGGATACCGTCGTTTAGCAACGTTTCACACCTGCTCGGAATTATTCCAAATGCACCTAGAAATGACCTAGGGCACACCAGAAGTCTATTTTGGGTGTTTGCATTGATTTTCTTTTCGTGCCTCGATTTCATAATGTGGAGCTCCGGGTACCCATCGCTCTGCAAAGTTTTACTAATGTTTAGAGAAGTAATTAATCCAAAATCTCATAATTTTGTGGAGGATTTAGACCTTGGGATTTTGGCCCAAGATAGCCTAGCCCGAATGGGCCAGCCCTCCAGTGGACAAGAGAGGTGGGCGTCTTTTTTCTGCCAAACCCTAGACATTTTCTTTTTCCCTTACACTTCTGCGGTATGCCACCGTTCCCCAAAGATGTCGCCGCTTTCTCGCCATGTACAATCGCCACAGGCTAATCACCTGCGCTTTCTCTGTGCCTTGTTTCATGCGAATCGCGCCGCCCACAGTGGCAGCGTCTTTGCTTACGCTGCGTGAAGGCCCGCACCGCCTCGCTGTTTTCCGCGTGCACGCCATGAAGCCACCCCCATCTGCCGCATTGGCGCCTGCCCGCTTGGAACGCTGCCGTTTAGGCCGATCGCCAAGCACCAACCACGCATAGCCGCCCGCCAGCACCATCTGACGCAGCGCAGTGTCCATGCATCTGTGGATGTCGCTGATGCTTTGCTTGCATCTTGTGTGTGCTTTGCACACACATTGCTTTTGCTACTCTTTGCCGCTTAATATCGCCACAGCTAAATAGTTGTTGCATGCAAACCGAGTGCATGCTTTTTATTAATTGCTCACGTAAGGAATCATCTTCCTGTGATGTGCATGCATTTCATTATTTGGTGTCATGCTGCTAGTTCTAGGTGTTAACTAGTAGTGCGGACTACTTTGTTACATGCGGTTCTATAGTTTGAGTAGTAAGAGAGAGAATTAGGTAGTACTAATTATTAGTTAATTAGTTTTGTATTTTTTACTCATACATGACATGCTTGGCTAGTTTGTGCTATATGAATATTTAGCATCGGTGATTATTTAATTGCTATGATTATTTAATTGGTGTACTACAAAGGTTAGTTAATGGGAGATGAATTGCATGCCATATGCTACCAAAGGAAACGAGCAAACATGTGAATATTTAATTGGATTAGTAGGGAGAGAAAGATTAATTAAATAATGCTAATTAGTAGTTAACTAGTTTGACCATAGCATTGTATACATGCACGCATGTTTAAATAGTAAAGGTGAGTCATTAGCTAGTTAGTCTTGCATGTTTTATTAGCATGTTTTAGTCGAGAGATATTGAGCGGTAGATTGGTTTAGTCTCATTGCTTACATTTATGCGATTTATTAGGGTACCTTAATGGAAATTTTTGGGAATATCATCTACTAGTTAATTGTAGATAATTTTAGTATCTTTCCATAGAGTATTTAACCATGTTGAGCGGATTTGAGTAATTTTCAAGTTATGAATTTAAAATACCTTGTCGAGAAGATAATGAGATCGGTTTATGGGATAAAAACAGGGGTTAGATGATTTAATTAGAAGTCGTGGTAATCTAAGAAAAGGTGAAATTTTTGTGTAGATTCTAGAATGGGGTGGTTTGCCATGATTAGACTTGTGAGTCAAAAGTTACGCTTTTTAGTACCAAGACAAAGAAGGGGTGACTGCTTAGATTGTCGGGGAAGCATTGTGGATTTGGGGACATGTAGGAGCGATGTCAATTAATTGTTGTTCTTGTGATGTTGTAGCTTGTATTGAAATTTGAGTGTTTAATGTAGGAGAGACGTCGTGCTTGTTGCGGTGAATCTACTTCATGAGAAGCATGATAATTTCGCTGACTCAATACACAAGGAAATACAACGCCTCGATTTACAAGTTGGAGATAGCACTCACCAATTGCGCGAAGACATTGCTGCCCTCACTAAGCTTATACAAGGTCGCAATAGAGAGGATGACGCAAGTGTGTACCAACCAATTCTTGATGAGACGGATGCCGAAGCCATCACTCGCCTACAACAAGACCGACGTAATCGAACCGTTGCCAATGCAATTCGTCCGCCGCCCCTAGGAGGACAAGTTGGAGCTAATGGAGGTCATGCACATGGTCACGCTGCTCGTGTCAATGGTGCCGCATTTCATGAAGCCATGATTCGCGGTCAAGTTCAAGAAGAAGAAGAACAAACCATGGCACGATTTCTCTCAGGTTTGAACCATGGTATCAAACGCATTGTTAATTTTCAGCCTTATAACAGCATCTATGAGTTGGTACACCAAGCAACAAAAGCGGAGCGCCAACTTCAAGAGGACGCGCGATATTCTTCCTTCGCTACCCGTACACCATCCAATGAAGGAAAGTTCGTGCCCAAGGTTCAATCAAACAATCGAACAACTTCTAGTGGTGGTTCTACTTTCCGTCCTATACCAAGGAAGAAAGACGACACTACGCCAAATACGAGGAAGAATACAACACCAGCAGTTAGCTCTGCATCCTCAGTGGGTTCTACAGCAAGGAGTAGTACCATTCAATGCTTCAAGTGCCTTGGACGTGGTCACATGCAACGGGATTGTCCAAACAACAAAGTTATGTTGCTTTTGGAAACAGGAGAATACGATTCTACAAGCAAAGATGAACAAGAACGCTTTGCTGATTTGGAGAAATCTAAAGATGTCCATGACGCAGACGAGGATGATGATCGTACACCACTTATTTGTGAACCAGGTACTAGCCCTTGCCTCATTTGTACTCAACGTGTGCTTAGTGTGCATCCAAGATAAATGCATGAGCAACGCTGCAATCTATTTCAAACGCGAGCCGACGTTGGCAATGAAGGAAAAACATGTAGATTAATCATTGATGGAGGAAGTTGCCATAACTTGGCTAGCAAGGAGTTATGCACTAAGCTTGGCTTGCGGTATAAGAAACATCCTCATCCCTATCAGATTCAATGGTTGGATGAGAACGGTGCCGTGAATGTTTCTTATACTGTGGAGGTTACTTTCAACATTGGTACCTATCAAGACACGATAGAATGTGACGTCGTACCTATGGCAGTGTGTCACTTATTACTGGGAAGACCTTGGCAATATGACCGCAAAGTTATTCATGATGGACATACCAATCAATACACATTCAAGTGGAAGAACTGCGATGTAATATTGAAGCCTTTATCGCCTACTCAGATTCTTAGTGATTCTATGCAGAAGAAGGAAGCGAGTGTCATTCCACAAAAAGAGAGTGAGAGCCACAAGCCTAAATTGAGTGGAACGAGTAAGAGAGAGGGAGATAAAAAGCAAGTCATGATAGCCACAAAATCTGAGATGAGAGCGATGCGAGATGATCCCAATTTGATGCACTTTGTACTTTTGTACAAAGATGCATTGCTTTCTACTAACGACATAACATCTCTTCCTAGTGCCATTTATGATCTTTTGTAGGCTTTTGATGACGTCTTTCCGGAGGACATACCCGCTGGACTACCTCCAATACGCGGAATTGAACATCAAATTGACTTGATCCCAGGCGCATCACTTCCAAATCGTCCACCATACCGTACCAATCCAGAGGAAACAAAGGAGATTCAACGACAAGTACAAGCGCTTCTTGAAAAAGGGTATGTACGTGAAAGCCTTAGCCCTTGTGCTGTTGCAGTTATTCTTGTCCCTAAGAAAGATGGTAGTTGGCGAATGTGCGTAGATTGTAGAGTTATTAACAACATAACTGTTAGATATCGTCATCCTATTCCTAGGTTAGATGATATGCTCGATGAACTAAGTGGCTCTACTATCTTTTCTAAAATTGATTTACGTAGTGGATATCATCAAATCAGGATGAATCATGGAGATGAATGGAAAACTGCTTTCAAAACCAAATTTGGCTTGTATGAATGGTTAGTCATGCCTTTTGGTTTAACCAATGCTCCTAGTACTTTTATGCGCTTAATGAATCATGTTTTGCGATCTTTCATAGGTAAATTCGTTGTAGTCTACTTTGATGATATTTTGATATATAGCCGTACTTTACATGAACATGTTGAACACATTAGACAAGTGCTAGAAGTACTTGAACCGAAAAACTATATGCTAATTTTGAGAAATGTACTTTTGTACTAGTAAAGTGGTGTTCTTAGGTTATGTGGTTTCGGCTAATGGAATTGAAGTAGATGAATCAAAGGTAGAAGCTATAAGGAATTGGCCTACTCCTGTTAATGTTAGTCAAATTCGAAGCTTTCATGGTCTTGCTGGATTTTACCGTCGTTTTGTGAAAGATTTTAGTACCATTGATGCTTCTTTTAATGAATTGACTAAGAAAGGTGTTGACTTTGTGTGGGGTGTAGCACAAGATCAAGCTTTTAATGAATTGAAGAAACGTTTAATCAAGCACCTTTTTTGGTTTTGCCTCGACTTGATAAACCTTTTGCAATTGAATGTGATGCTAGCGGAATAAGCATTGGAGGAGTTTTAATGCAAGAAGGGAAACCTATAGCTTTCTTTAGTGAAAAACTTGGTGGTGCTCAATTAAATTATCCTGTTTATGATAAAGAATTGTATGCTTTGGTTCGTGTTCTTGAAGTTTGGCAACACGCCAAATGCAAAAATGGAAAAGGATGGGACAAGTTCCATACTCATGATGGTTTTTTATTTCATGCTAACAAGTTATGTGTTCCAGAATCGTCCGTTCGTTTACTCTTATTACAGGAATCACATGCTGGCGGATTGATGGGACATTTCGGGAGAGAGAAGACCTTCATGATGTTGGCTGATCACTTCTATTGGCCAAAAATGAGACGTGATGTTGAAAGGTACGTACAACGTTGTATCACATGCCATAAAGCTAAGTCTAAGCTTAATCCACATGGTTTATATACTCCACTTCCTGTTCCTAATGCACCTTGGGAAGACATTAGCATGGATTTTGTGTTAGGATTGCCTAGGACTAGGAGGGGGAGAGATTCTGTTTTTGTTGTTGTGGATAGGTTTTCTAAGATGGCACATTTTATCCCGTGTCATAAGAGCTGACGATGTATGTGCATGTAGTGACTTGTTTTTAGGGAGATTGTGCGATTGCATGGGATGCCCAAGACAATCGTTTGAGATCGCGACGTCAAGTTTATGAGTTATTTTGGAAGACTTTGTGGGCCAAACTTGGGGCGGTTATTATTCTCGACAACTGTCACCCACAAACCGATGGACAAACGGAGGTGGTGAATCGTACACTATCCATGCTTTCTACTTAACAATGATCAAGAAAAATCTCAAGGTGGGAGGATTGTCTACCGTGACGTGGAGTTTGCATATAACAGTATGTACATTCTACTACTCAACTATGCCCGCTCGAGGTGGTGTATGGTTTCAAGCCACTTACGCCGCTTGAATTATTGCCATTACCTCTCCAAGAACGTGCTAACATGGATGCATCCAAGCGTGCTGATTTTGTGAAGACATTACATGAGAAAACTAAAGAAGAGATTGAAAAGAAGACGCGGTACTATGCTGAAAAGGCGAACAAGAAACGCAAGAAGATGTTATTCAAACCAGGTGACTTGGTTTGGGTACATCTACGGAAGGATCGCTTTCCGGAGAAGCGTAAGTCCAAACTTATGCCTCGTGGTGATGGACCATTCAAAATTCTTGCGAAGATCAACGACAACGCTTACAAGATAGAACTTCCGGGAGATGACTACGCCGTGAGTACTACATTCAATGTTGCCAACATGTCTCCATTCTTTGGACCGGAAGACAGAGTTGAGGTCGACTCCTTTTCAAGAGGGGGAGGATGATGAGGACATCCCTACCATTCCAACTCCTAGCCCTCCTCCTAACACCATTGCACCAATTGGCCCCATTACTCGGGCAAAAGCTAAACTTCTTAATCAACAGGTGACTCTTCTCCTAACTGAGTTTCCATTTGATTCTCATGAGAATTGGCTACTACCTAAAGCTCTTAATCTTTGTGTCCTTAGGTTCGAGAAAGAGGAGGCATGGTTGGCCGAAATGAAGAGAGAAGAAGAAGAAAGAAGCAAAGAGACGAGAGGAGAACCCAACATCCCAATTTCAGCCAAAATTCAAGAAAACAAAAGAGAGGAAATCCGGATTAAAAGAGGAGTTGTAATCCGCAAATAAGTAGGAAATATTTTCTAATTAGAGTAGTTTAAATTTCGAATTAAACTAAGAGCTTTCAGTAGGAATTAATTTCGGTACTGTTCACGTGAACAGTAATCCGAGTCGGATACTGTTCATGGTGAACAGTAGTCCGAGTCCGTTTACTATTCACGGATTCACTTTTCTTTGAGCCTATATATTGAGGGTTAGACCCCTATTGTAACTTCAGACGACGATTAAAGATTTTGATTGCTTTTTGCATCAATGCTTGATTCTTCCAAGTAGTTTGGTGAAGGCCAACGACTTGAAGGGGAATAGGGCGTTTTCTTCCAAAAACTGTTCTGTCTTTCTGTTGGGAATTGAGGGATCGGTAAAACTCCACTTTGTGGTCGGGTGGAGTACACGCGTGATTGGACGAATTAAAGAGTTGCAAGTTCTTGCATTGGCATCGGGTGAGCAACTACGATTTGTCAAGTCAAGCGTGCAAGTTATCTTCGATCCTCGTTGAGAAGATCGGGAACCCCCAGATCATCTTGGTATCGAGTCAGCTGACTCGATAGGATCTTTATCCGATTATCTAGATTTTATTTTTTTCCTATACGAAAAAAGCCATACCAAAATTTTTTTTCTTTTTAGTCGTAGTAATTAATTTGTTATTCTAGTGAGTTTTGTTAAGTTTTTGTCCATTAGAATCAAGTTTAGTTTGTCGATCTTGAATTTTTTATGTTGCTTTTTATTTGAGCCTAGTTTGATCTTTTTTTTAGTCGTGTTTACACAAAAAAAACAAAAAAAAAAAGCGAGACATCAATTTATCCTTTGTGAACCTTTCAATCCTTTTGCGAATACTTTGAACCTATTTAAGACTAGCTAAATCGTTGCTTAGGGTCGCATATTAATATTTGTGTTCTTGCAATTGTTCAAAGATCAAAAGGTGGAAAAGAAATTTTGCTCATTTTGGTAGAACAAGAATTTACGCCATAGTTCAAAAAAAAGGAAGGAAAAGAGAAGAAAAAAAAAAAAAAAAAAGAGAAAGAGAAAAGAAAAAGGAAAAAGAAAGTGCAAAGTTAACCATAAACTTGAGCAAAAATCCCCACTCATTCTTGATTCAATTGTTAGAATATCAATATTTTGTGCAATCTTGTGCCCTAGTTTCATTATTTGCATCTAGCTAGCGTCTTTCTATAACTTGTGCAATCTGAGCTATTTTGGTCTTCACTTATATCTTACATAGCTCATTCCTTGATTGCACTAAGTTCCAATATCTTTTGTGTGAGTTGCTTTGATTTTCACTTATATCTTTGTGATCGACAACTAGACATTGAATTTTAATTTGGATATTTACTTAGCTTTACAATACCTAGAATTTTCAGATTAAGTAGGTATCCATACCAAGCTCCACATAAACATCCGTTGTCGTGTTTTGACTTGCTCTTGAAATTCGCTCTCACGTTGTTTTCACCTACAATATCAAGTGTGAGTTTTGACCTCAATTTACTTGGAAAGGTAAGAACGTGATTTGGTAAGAAGAGTGAGTTTGAGAGATCCACATATATCCATTCTTTTTCTTGCATCATTAACAATGTCGGGAAGAGGAGAAAATACCATTGATCCGGCTCCAATCACTCAATTCCAATATCTTGCATTACGTGAACATCTTCAACGCGAGATGAATACCGAGGTGAATCTACTTCATGAGAAGCATGACAATTTCACGACTCAATACACAAGGAAATACAACGCCTCGATTTACAAGTTGGAGATAGCACTCACCAATTCTTGCGAAGACATTCTTTGCCCTCACTAAGCTTATACAAGGTCGCAATAGAGAGGATGGCGCAAGTGTGTACCAACCAATTCTTGATGAGACGGATCTCAAAGCCATCACTACCTACAACAAGATCGACGTAATCAAACCGTTGCCAATGCAATTCGTCCGCCGCCTCGATTAGGAGTGTTTGGTTTTGATTTCCTTTCCGTGCCTCGATTTCATAAATTGGAGCTGAAGGTACGCGTCATTCTGGAAAGTTTCAGACCGGCTGGGGAAGATTCCAAATGCACCAAGAAATGAGGTAGGGCACACAAGAAGTCCATTTTGGGTATTTTGTATTGATTGTCTTTCTGTGCCTCGATTTCGTAAAGTGGAGCTCTGGATACCGTTGTTCAGCAAAGTTTCGCACCTTTTCGGAATTATTGCGAATGCACCTAGAAAAGACATAGGACACACCAGAAGTCCATTTTGGGTGTTTGCATTGATTTTCTTTTTGTGCCTCGATTTCATAAATTGAAGCTCTGGGTACCCGGTCGCTTTGCAAAGTTTTACACCTGCTCAGAATTATTCCAAATGTACCTCGATTTCATAAATTGAAGTCCATTATAGGTGTTTGGTTTTGATTTTCTTTCCGTGCCTCGATTTCATAAATTGAAGCTCAGGGTACGCGTCGTTCTGAAAGTTTCACTCCGGCTGGGAAAGATTCCAAATGCACCTAGAAATGAGCTAGGGCACACCAGAAGTCCATTATGGGAGTTTGATGTTCATTTTCTTTTCATGCCTCGATTTCATACGATTGGAGCTCGGGTGCCGTGGATTACGGAATGTTTCACACTTGCTCTAATTATTTCAAATGCACCTAGAAATGACGTAGGGCACACGAAAGTCCAATATAGTTATTTGGTGTGGATTTTCTTTCAGTGCCTCGATTTCATAAATTGGAGGTGCGGATACCGCTGCTCAACAAAGTTTCACACCGGCTCGGAAGAATTCCAAGTGCACCTAGAAATGAGGTAGGGCACACTAGAAGTCTATTTTGGGTGTTCCGTGTTGATTGTCTTTCTGTGCCTCGATTTTGTAAAGTGCAGCTCTGGATATCGTTGTTCGGCAAAGTTTCACACCTGCTCGGAATTATTCCAAATGCACCTAGGAATGACATAGGGCACACCAGAAGTCCATTTTGGGTGTTTGCGTTGATTTTCTTTCCGTGCCTCGATTTCATAATGTGGAGCTCGGGTGCAGTAAGCTCTGCAAAGTTTTACACCTACTCGAAATTATTCCAAATGCACCTAGAAATGGCGTAGGGCACACTAGAAGTCTTTTATGGGTGTTTGGTTTTGATTTTCTTTACGTGCCTCGATTTCATAAATTGGAGCTCGAGTGCAGCGTGCTTACGCAAGTTTCACACGTTTGGGAAACATTCGGATGTACCTAGAAATGAGGTAGGGCACACTAGAAGTCCATTATGGGAGTTTGATGTTTATTTTCTTTCCATACCTCGATTTCATCTTGTGGAGCTCTGGGTACCCGCTGCTCGAATATTTCACACTTGCTCAGAATTATTCCAAATGCACCTAGAAATGACGTAGGGCACACTAGAAGTCCATTATGGGTGTTTGGTTTTGATTTTCTTTCCGTGCCTCGATTTCATAAATTGGAGCTCGGGATACGCGTGGATTCTCGAAAGTTTCACACCGGTGGGGAAGATTCCAAATGCACCTAGAAGTGAGGTAGGGCACACTAGAAGTCCATTATGGGAGTTTGATGTTCATTTTCTTTCCATACCTCGATTTCATCTGGTGGAGCTCTGGTACCGTCGCTGCTCGAATATTTCACACTTGCTCTAATTATTCCAAATGCACCTAATAATGACGTGGGCACACGAAGTCCATTATACTTATTTGGTCTGGATTTTCTTTCCGTGCCTCGATTTCCTAAAGTGGAGCTCTGAAACCGCTGTTCAAAGAAAGTTTCACACCGGCTCTGAAGGATTCCAAATGCACCTAGAAATGAGGTAGGGCACACTAGAAGTCTATTTTGGGTGTTTTGTATTGATTTTCTTTACGTGCCTCGATTTCATAAAGTGGAGCTCTCGATCTGCTGCTCGTTCGACCAAGTTTCACACACTTGGAATTATTCCAAATGCACTGGAAATGACATAGGGCACACGAAGTCCATTTTGGGTGTTTATGTTGATTTTCGATCTGCCATAACTACTACCAAAGCATTGGTTTGTGTCCCTAAATTGCAAACTAATGCTAGAACTCAAATTAGGCGCCATTGGTGTTGTTTTGCAACAAAAGGTAAAACAAAAACATTGTGAAGGCCGATAGGGTGACATGGAAGCAAGGGTTGCATTGGCATCGAAAGAAGCATCAAGTGCATGGAACAAGTTCGCGCAAGAAGCTAAGAGAAGGAAAGCCCATAACACAAGGAAAACCGAGAGGGAGACTTGGCCATGCATGGGAAGGATGCCGAACATGGCATGTGGGTTGGTTCAGTTTGGATCCAATTAGAACTGACCAATTGGTGATTAATAGTTTTATTCCAAAACTAGAGTAGCAATTTCTAATTAAGAAAGTATTTTTTGGTTCGGTTTCTTTTGTTCACGCGAGCGATGCCGACTCGGATTACTGTTCACGTGAACAGTATCGGACACGGTTACTTGTAGCAACTCGGTTTGTGAGTTGTGTGCTTGCGTGGGAGGCTATATAAACCCCCATGGCCGCACCATATGGGTGGACAAGTTATGATTTAGATAATAAAAATCGGAAAAGCCGCTTTTGGCGCATATCGTGTGTTCATGAGTTGTGATATGAGTTGGAGAGATTGAGAGAAAAGATTGAGAGCGAGATCAAGATATCTTTCTCTTGCTTCGAATTACTATTCACCAAAGGCTACTACTTGCAATTCAATCTATTAGATTGGTTTGTGAGTGTATTGTTTTTCTTACAATTCAATTCATCAATTGGTTTGTGAGATTACTATCGATCTTCGAGTGCACCGTGAAAGATTGGGCCAATAATCGTGATTCATCTAATCAACTAGGTGGATCCTTATCGGTGGTATCGAGCTTCGCTTGCTCACGGTGCCGTTCTCGCGAAGATCAAGTATCGACATGGCCGATAATGAAGGACATGAAGTTGGTCATGCAATTCACTACACTATAGATCAATGTGAGGAGGATCCACTCCACGATCCGAGCTACATATTCTTCAATCGGTGTCGAGTGGGAAACACAGATTGTGCTATGATGATCGTCACGGGAAGCTTGACAAACGCCGCAAGCCAAACACTTGTGGACATGATTGGGGTTGATCACAAAGCCACATCCTGAGCCATATCTATTGCTTTGGAGGTTCAAGCACATTCCGATCACAAAACAAGTGGAGGTAAAATTTTCTTTGGATGGGTATCTTCTTTGTTGTTACTTGTGATGTGATTCCTATGCATATGAGAGCATGTTCGTTGGTGATTGGTGCATATTGGTTGAAAGAACAAAGACATACACCGAGTTGCATCACGCCCGTCATGCGGTACTCCTTTCCATGGAGAGGAACACGAAAGGACATTACATCTTGGTCCTCGTCAAGGTACTTTGAAGATAGACAATGACAGAGACAAGGCCCAAGAAGACATTAAAGAGCGGCAAAAGGCTAAAGACCAAGAAACGTGAAGAAGAACGGTTGGTCGAGGAAGAACGGAAGAAATCGTAATTGGCGGCCCTTCTTTCTACCCAAAAAACAAGAGAGGAGTCGTTTCATGATGACAAAACTACTAGTGAGGCACCACAAGATGGTCTTTGTATCTTGACCAAGGCGGTTCGAGTTGACAACACTTCCATTCTCGCACCGCGGGCAGCGAACCAACGCTTTTCAAATCTGAAAGTGCAAAATCAATGGCAAAGTTTGCAAGCTTATCATTGATGGTGGAAGCTACAACAATATCATTAGCGACGATTTGGTGCAAGCTTTGGGGTTGACAACATGGCGACATCGAGCCGTATTATGCACAATGGTTGCATAATGCTCGATGAACCGAAAATTACTCATCGTGTCAAAGTTTGTTTTTCGGTGGGAGACTATCACGACAAAGTGGAGTGTGACATCGCACCTATGCATGCATGTCACTTCTTTGTTGGGCGTCCGTGGTAGTATGATCGTAACGCTACACACCACGGGAGGTCCAACAAGTACTCTTTATTGCATCGGGGAAGATCATATACCTGTGTCCTATGCGAGAGAATTCTATTCATCTTTGGAGATCATCGCTAAAAAGGCGATCGTGAAGACTACCCCGATGGAGATTCCTAAGGTTACACAAAAGACGAGGACGCTTTTCTTGAAGAAAGAGAGGATGATACGACCATAACTACTACCAAAGCATTGGTTTGTGTCCCTAAATTGCAAACTAATGCTAGAACTCAAATTACGCCATTGGTGTTGTTTTGCAACAAAAGGTAAAACAAAACATTGTGAAGGCCGATAGGGTGACATGGAAGCAAGGGTTGCATTGGCATCGAAAAGAAGCATCAAGTGCATGGAACAAGTTCAAGAAGAAGCTAAGAGAAGGAAAGCCCATAACACAAGGAAAACCGAGAGGAGACTTGGCCATGCATGGGAAGGATGCGGGAACATGGCATGTGGGTTGGTTCATTTGGATCCAATTAGACATGACCAATTGGTGATTAATAGTTTTATTCCAAAACTATAGTAGCTTAATTTCTAATTAAGAAAGTATTTTTTGGTTCGGTTTACTGTTCACGCGAACAGTACCGACTCGGATTACTGTTCACGTGAACAGTATCGGACACGGTTACTGTAGCAACTCGGTTTGTGAGTTGTGTGCTTGCGTGGGAGGCTATATAAACCCCCCCATGGCCGCACCATATGGGTGGACAAGTTATGATTTAGATAATAAAAATCAGAAAAGCCGTTTTGGCGCATATCGTGTGTTCATGAGTTGTGATATGAGTTGGAGAGATTGAGAGAGAAAGATTGAGAGCGAGATCAAGATATCTTTCTCTTGCTTCGGAGTACTATTCACCAAAGGCTACTACTTGCAATTCAATCTATTAGATTGGTTTGTGAGTGTATTGTTTTTCTTACAATTCAATTCACCGAATTGGTTTGTGAGATTACTCTTGATCTTGAGTGCACCGTGAAAGATTGGGCCAATAATCGTGATTCATCTAATCAACTAGGTGGATCCTTATCGTGGTATCGAGCTTCAGAGTTGCTCAGATTGCTGTTCTTTTGAAAGATCAAGTATCGACATATGCCGATCTGAAGGACATGAAGTTGGTCATGCAATTCAGCTACACTATAGATCAATGTGAGGAGGATCCACTCACGATCCGAGCTACATATTCTTCAATCGGTTAGTCGAGTGGGGAACACGATTGTGCTATGATGATCGATCTGGAAGCTTGACAAACGTCGCAAGCCAAACACTTGTGGACAGATTGGGGTTGATCACAAAGCCACATCCGGAGCCATATCTATTGCTTTGGAGGTTCAAGCACATTCCGATCACAAAACAAGTGGAGGTAAATTTTCTTTGGATGGGTATCTTCATTTGTTGTTACTTGTGATGTGATTCCTATGCATATGAGAGCATGTTAGTTGGTGATTGGTGCATATTGGTTGAAAGAACAGCACATACACCGAAGTTGCATCACGCCCGTCATGCGGTACTCCTTTCCATGGAGAGGAACACGAAGGACATTACATCTTGGTCCTCGTCAAGGTACTTTGAAGATGAGCAATGACGAGACAAGGCCCAAGAAGACATTAAAGAGCAGCGGCAAAGGCTAAAGACCAAGAAACGTGAAGAAGAACGGTTGGTGAGGAAGAACAGAAGAAATCAGAATTGGCGGCCTTCTTTCTACCCAAAAACAGCAAGAGGAGTCGTTTCATGATGACAAAACTACTAGTGAGGCACCACAAGATGGTCTTTGTATCTTGACCAAGACGGTTCGAGTTGACAACACTTCCATTCTCGCAAGGCGGCGAACCAACGTTTTCAAATCTGAGTGCAAAATCAATGGCAAAGTTTGCAAGCTTATCATTGATGGTGGAAGCTACAACAATATCATTAGCGACGATTTGGTGCAAGCTTTGGGGTTGACAACATGGCGACATCGAGAATCAGATTATGCACAATGGTTGCATAATGCTCAGATGGCGAAAATTACTCATCGTGTCAAAGTTTGTTTTTCGATTGGGAGACTATCACGACAAAGTGGAGTGTGACATCGATACTATGCATGCATGTCACTTCTTTGTTGGGGCGTCCGTGGTAGTATGATCGTAACGCTACACACCACGGGAGGTCCAACAAGTACTCTTTGGTGCATCGGGGAAGATCATATACCCCTGTGTCCTATGCCGTGAGAATTCTATTCATCTTTGAGGAGATCATCGCTAAAAAGGCGATCGTGAAGACTACCCCGATGGAGATTCCTAAGGTTACACAAAAGACGAGGACGTCTTTTCTTGAAGAAAGAGAGGATAATACGGCCATAACTACTACCAAAGCATTGGTTTGTGTCCCTAAATTGCAAACTAATGCTAGAACTCAAATTAGGCGCCATTGGTGTTGTTTTGCAACAAAAGGTAAAACAAAACATTGTGAAGGCCGATGGGGTGACATGGAAGCAAGGGTTGCATTGGCATCGAAAAGAAGCATCAAGTGCATGGAACAAGTTCGCGCAAGAAGCTAAGAGAGGAAAGCCCATAACACAAGGAAAACCGAAGGAGACTTGGCCATGCATGGGAAGGATGCGGGGAACATGGCATGTGGGTTGGTTCAGTTTGGATCCAATTCAGACAAACCAATTGGTGATTAATAGTTTTATTCCAAAACTATAGTAGCTTAATTTCTAATTAAGAAAGTATTTTTGGTTCGGTTTACTGTTCACGCGAACGATGACCGACTCGGATTACTGTTCACGTGAACAGTATCGGACACGGTTACTGTAGCAACTCGGTTTGTGAGTTGTGTGCTTGCGTGAGGCTATATAAACCCCCATGGCAGCACCATATGGGTGGACAAGTTATGATTTAGATAATAAAAATCGAAAAAGCCGTTTTGGCGCATATCGTGTGTTCATGAGTTGTGATATGAGTTGGAGAGATTGAGAGAGAAAGATTGAGAGCGAGATCAAGATATCTTTCTCTTGCTTGGTACTATTCACCAAAGGCTACTACTTGCAATTCAATCTATTAGATTGGTTTGTGAGTGTATTGTTTTTCTTACAATTCAATTCACCGAATTGGTTTGTGAGATTACTCGATCTTGAGTGCACCTGTGAAAGATTGGGCCAATAATCAGGATTCATCTAATCAACTAGGTGGATCCTTATCATTTTCTTTCCGTCTTAGCTATTTCATAATGTGGAGCTCCGGGTACCCGTCGCTCTGCAAAGTTTTACACCTGCTCAGAATTATTCCAAATGCACCAACAAATGACGTAGGGCACATTAGAAGTCCATTATGGCTGTTTGGTTTTGATTTTCTTTCCGTCCCTCGATTTCATAAATTGGAGCTAAGGGTACGCGTCGTTCTGGAAAGTTTCAGACCGGCTGGGGAAGATTCCAAATACACCTAGAAATGAGGTAGGGCACACTAGAAGTCCATTTTGGGTATTTTGTTTGGATTGTCTTTCTGTGCCTTGATTTCGTAAAATGGAGCTCTGGATACCGTTGTTCAGCAAAGTTTCGCACCTTTTCGGAATTATTCCGAATGCACCTAGAAAAGACATAGGGCACACCAGAAGTCCATTTTGGGTGTTTGCCTTGATTTTCTTTCTGTGCCTCGATTTTATAATGTGGAGCTCTGTGTACCCGGTCGCTCTGCAAAGTTTTACACCTGCTCAAAATTATTCCAAATGCACCTAGAAATGACGTAGGGCACACTAGAAGTCTATTATGGGTGTTTGGTTTGATTGACCTTTTCTTTGGAGCCGTAGCTCGATTTCATAAATTGGAGCTCCATTATGGGAGTTTGATGTTCATTTTCTTTCCATGCCTCGATTTCATAAAGTGCGACTGCTTGTTTCACACTTGCTCGAAAGTTTCCAAACACTAGAAATTACGTAGGGAAATATTCCAAATGCACCTCGATTTACGAAATGAGGTAGCCGATCGGCACACCGTGGGAAATATTCCAAATGCACCTAGAAATGAGGTAGGGCACACTCGAAGTCCATTATGGGAGTTTGATGTTCATTTTCTTTCCATGCCTCGACTTCATACAGTGGAGCTCTGGGTACCCGTCGTTCTAGAATGTTTCACGCTTGCTCGGAATTATTTGAAATGCACCTAGAAATGACGTAGGGCACACCAGAAGTACATTATAGTTATTTGGTGTGGATTTTCTTTCCGGGTACCCGTCGCTCTGCAAAGTTTTACACCTGCTCAGAATTATTGCAAATGCACCTATAAATGACGTAGGGCACACTAGAAGTCCATTACGGGTGTTTGGTTTTGATTTTCTTTCCGTGCCTCGATTTCATAAATTGGAGCTCATGGTACGCGTTGTTCTGGAAAGTTTCACACCGGCTGGTAAAGATTCCAAATGCACCTTGAAATACGGTAGGGCACACAAGATGTCCATTATGGGAGTTTGATGTTCATTTTCTTTTCATGCCCCGATTTCATACTGTGGAGCTCTGGGTTCCCGTCGTTCTGGAATGTTTCAAACTTGCTCAGAATTATTCCAAATGCACCTAGAAATGACGTAGGGCAAACCAGAAGTCCATTATAGTTATTTGGTGTGGATTTTCTTTCCGTGCCTCGATTTCATAAACTGGAGCTTAGGGTACGCGTCATTCTGGAAAGTTTCACACCGGCTCGGAAGGATTCCAAATGCACCTAGAAATGAGGTAGGGCACACTAGAAGTCTATTTTGGGTGTTTCGCATTGATTGTCTTTCTGTACCTCGATTTCGTAAAGTGAAGCTCTGGATACCGTCGTTCAGCAAAGTTTCACACCTGCTCGGAATTATTCCAAATGCACCTAGAAATGACATAGGGCACACCAGAAGTCCATTTTGGGTGTTTGCATTGATTTTCTTTTCCGTGCCTCGATTTCATAATGTGGAGCTCCGGGTACCCGTCGCTCTGCAAAGTTTTACACCTGCTCGGAATTATTGCAAATGCGCCTAGAAATGATGTAGGGCACATTAGAAGTCCATTACGGGTGTTTGGTTTTGATTTTCTTTCCGTGCCTCGATTTCACAAATTAGAGCTCAGGGTACGCGTCGTTCTGGAAAGTTTCACACCGGCGACTCCAAATACACCTATAAATGCGGTAGGGCACACTAGAAGTCCATTATGGGAGTTTGATGTTCATTTTCTTTTCATGCCTCGATTTCATAAAGTGGAGCTTTGCGTACCCGTCGTTCTGGAATGTTTCACACTTGCTCGGAATTATTCCAAATGCACCTAGAAATGATGTAGGGCACACGAGAAGTCCATTATAGTTATTTGCTGTGGATTTTCTTTCAATGCCTCGATTTCATAAATTGGAGCTTAAGTGCAGCGTTTCTGCTCGGAAAGTTTCACACAAGCTATTTTGGGTGTTCGGAAGGATTCCAAATGGGACCTAGAAATGAGGTAGGGCACACTAGAAGTCCATTTTTGTGTTTCATTTTCTTTTTGTGCCTCGATTGATTGTCTTTACGCAAAGCCTCGATTTCATAAAGTGGAGCTTTATGGATCCGCTCGTTCCAAAATTGAAAGCTTCACACCGCTTTGGGAATTATTTCAAATGCACCTAAAAATGACATAGGGCACACCAGACGTCCATTTTGGGTGTTTGCATTGATTGTCTTTCCGTGCCACGATTTCATAATGTGGAACTCCGGGTACCCGTCGCTCTGCAAAGTTTTACACCTGCTCAAAATTATTCCAAATGCACATCGAAATGACGTAGGGCACACTAGAAGTCCGTTATGGGTGTTTGGTTTTGATTTTCTTTCCGTGCCTCGATTTCGTAAATTGGAGCTCAGGGTATGCGTCGTTCAGGAAAGTTTCACACCGACTGGTAAAGATTCCAAATGCACCTAGAAATGCGGTAGGGCACACTAGAAGTCCATTATGGGAGTTTGATGTTCATTTTCTTTTCATGCCTCGATTTCATACAGTGGAACTTCTGGGTACCCGTCGTTTTGAAATATTTCACGCTTGCTCGGAATTATTCCAAATGCACCTAGAAATGACGTAGGGCACACCAGAAGTCCATTATATTTATTTGGTGTGGATTTTCTTTCTGTGCCTCAATTTCATAAATTGGAGTTTAGAGTACGCGTCGTTCTGGGAAGTTTGGATTTTCTTTCCGTGCCTCGATTTCATAAATTGGAGCTTAGGATACGCGTCGTTTTGGATAGTTTCACACCGGCTCGGAAGGATTCAAATGCACCTAGAAATGTGGTAGGGCACACTAGAAGTCTATTTTTTGTGTTTCGTATTGATTGTCTTTCTGTGCCTCGATTTCATAAAGTGGAGCTCTGGATACCGTCGTTCAGCCAAGTTTCACACCTGCTCGGAATTATTTCAAATGCACCTAGAAATGACATATGGCACACCAGAAGTCCATTTTGGGTGTTTGTATTGATTTTCTTTCCGTGCCTCGATTTCATAATGTGGAGCTCCGGGTACCCGTCACTCTGCAAAGTTTTACACCTGCTCAGAAATAATCCAAATGCACCTAGAAATGACGTAGGACACACTAGGAATCAATCATGGGAGTTTGGTTTTGATTTTCTTTACGTGCATAGATTTCATAAATTGGAGCTCAGGGTACGCGTCGTTCTAGAAACTTTCACACCGGCTCGGAAAGATTCCACGTGCACCTAGAAATGAGGTAGGGCACACTAAAAGTCCATTGTGGGAGTTTGATGTTCATTTTCTTTTCATGCCTTCATTTCATACAGTGGAGCTCTGGGTACCCGTCGTTCTGGAATGTTTCACACTTGCTCGGAATTGTTCGAAATGCACCTAGAAATGACGTAGGGCACACCAGAAGTCCATTATAGTTATTTGGTGTGGATTTTCTTTCTGTGCCTCAATTTCATAAATTGGAGCTTAGAGTACGCGTCGATCTGGGAAGTTTGCATTTTCTTTCCGGGCCTCGATTTCATAAATTGGAGCTTAGGATACGCGTCGTTCTGGAAAGTTTCACACCGGCTCGGAAGGATTCCAAATGCACCTAGAAATGTGGTAGGGCACACTAGAAGTCTATTTTTTGTGTTTCGTATTGATTGTCGTTCAGCCAAGTTTCACACCTGCTCGGAATTATTTCAAATGCACCTAGAAATGACATATGGCACACCAAAAGTCCATTTTGGGTGTTTGCATTGATTTTCTTTCCGTGCCTCGATTTCATAATGTGGAGCTCTGGGTACCCGTCACTCTGCAAAGTTTTACACCTGCTCAGAAATATTCCAAATGCACCTAGAAATGACGTAGGACACACTAGAAGTCCAGTATGGGAGTTTGATGTTTATTTTCTTTCCATGCCTCGATTTCATAAACTGGAGCTATAGGTATACGTCGTTTTGGAATGTTTCACACTTGCTCAGAATTATTCGAAATGCACCTAGAAATTACGTAGGGCATACCAGAAGTCCATTATAGTTATATGGTGTGGATTTTCTTTCCGTGCCTCGATTTCATAAATTGGAGCTTAGGGTACACGTCGTTCTGGAAAATTTAACACCGGCTCGGAAGGATTCCAAATGCACCTAGAAATGAGGTAGGGCACACTAGAAGTCTATTTTGGGTGTTACGTATCGATTGCCTTTCTGTGCCTCGATTTCGTAAAGTAGAGCTCTAGATCTGAGTGGTTAAGCAAAGTTTCACACACCTTTCGGATTATTCCAAATGCACCTAGAAATGACATAGGGCACACCAGAAGTCCATTTTGGCTGTTTGCATTGATTTTCTTTCCATGCCTCGATTTCATAATGTGGAGCTCCGGGTACCCGTCGCTCTACAAAGTTTTACACCTGCTCAGAATTATTCCAAATGCACCTAGAAATGACGTAGTGCACATAAGAAGTCAAATAACAATTTCACAAGGCACACTATCCGAGACCACTTATGCATTCATCCATTCAACCATAAGTTTTGCTCAACACCCACTTCAATTATCATTAACAATTGACAATTGTATTTATCACGTATGCAAGTAGAGTCCTACTGCTATTTACAGTCACATATCCATTTATAACACAAAGTCAACATTCCACTTTATGCTCAGAGTTTAACTACAGATTTATTAACATCATCTCCTTCAATCACCGGGTTTCACAAGGTACTACCTCACATCCATCTAATTTGGTATATATGTTTCAATCTAGCAATTAAGTATAATAATCAAGTAGCCAGTTTATGAAAATTGCCAGATTAATATCCCCTAAGGCAACATCAAACATATCCTTAACATAACCATAACTATAGATAGATTAATCCATTGGGACCTATTACACCGAATTATCCAATAAATTTAAGAAATCCTACAATCTTAATGATCAGACCAAGTCATCAAAATCTCACACTTATTAATAACTTCTTTAACTTCAATTGGGTATAGCCATACCCTTAAACATAGTTCATCAAGAGCTACTACAAGACACCATCAAATTAAACGACTTCCCGTCCAAGGATCTTAGTTAAGATCAAATATGCACCATAATATAGACTCAACTTGATAACCCAAATAACAACCAATTAATTTCTTTGATTGTAACCTCTCGCTTAACCATGACAAGACGTCGATAAAGGTTTTAACGTTTTCTTTCATAAAAGAGAAATATTCAACTTCAGCACCCAAAATACCCAAAAGCGATACTTTGAGTCAAAGCCTCCACGTATTTAGGACATGCAAAAGGAAGATTTCATTAACCAAAAACATCAAGCGAATAAATGGATCAAGTTTTCCCATGAGGAAGACAAAACTCCAATATAAAGGTCAAACTTGACCATCAACCAAGTTCACCAGCCGCAAGAATAACTCATCGGTTGGGAAAACAATGATTGCTTTACAGGACAAATGCTGCCCAATCGAAACACACTATCCTTTCTCAAAGCAACCCACCAACCGTAATGAACTAATAATCTAAGGAAAACTCATCAGTCACAACTGGACAAGAGTTGACCAAATTCAGAGAAGAGAACAACTTTTCTAAAGGTACTCACTATCGCACCTGTACTAAGATATCCGAGGTAACCACTTCACTATTCTCTTACTATGAACGGTGGTGTAAGCTGGTAAAGCCTAGGGCCATAACCACGACCTCAACCTCTTGACATCAACTATCATAATATATAACTAATATAATCAATTATAAGTATATAAAATTATATCATACATTAAGCACAATGATCAACTAGCAACTGTAGCACAAAAGTAACTATTTACTCAATGAAGCATATATGCAATGCAAAAACCCAACCCATCTCAGCATAGTGTGTCAAAATTAATACTTTAAATACCACGGACCTCTGACCGCTCGATACCAATCTGTAACACCCGACCAAACAAAGGCACGGAATGCTACTAAATTAAGTAAATTTAAACATAATCAAACTAAAACATCTTACAAAAATTCGACAGAACCTCCTTTGTATAGTTACCTATACCGGAGGTTCCAACAGATAGTTAAAAGATATAAAGATAACCTAAAATTTGCCATTTAACCAAGACATAATCAAAACTGACTATTAGTTACTATATCATCCATAGTAACTAAGCATTTAAGAAATAGATCACAAGCATCCAAACGTCTATTTATTACGGACTAATCTAATCAGGCAATAATTAATATGAGTACTCTAAACAGTTCATTCATCCCTTAGTTGGTTTTCCTTTCATTCAATGGTGGGTGGTTCGTGTGGATGTGCAAGAAATCTAATTCTTCCTTTCCCCCATGCATGCCGATCTCGTAAAAGTACCTAAAATACAACAAACAACAAAAGGTGAGTCCAAGACTCAGCAAATATAATAAATGGCATCAACAACGTACAAGCATGTAAGTCAGCAATTAAACTTCTCAAATCCACATATCAATCATCTTACACACACATGCTATGCAATATGCTCAAAAATGATCCTCTTCCTTCTCTTTCCTTTTGCATCTTACGGTAATGCAAAGTGTGCATCCGTCGATGCACACCCATGCTATGCCATCTAGCACAGGGGACCATTACCCATACTCCGTAAGTATGGGGACCAAAGCCCATGCTTTTCAAGCATGGGGACCTTTTTGTCATCAACATGACGGGGATCTCAAAAGTTGCTTGGTCATCACATGACCAAGTCTTCAATAAGCCAACATGATGCATATGTATGAATTTCTCAAATTAACAAACATGCATCCACAACAGCATTGCATATGAATGTCCTATTCATACTACAAAGCTCATAAACATAGTCTTCACAACTAGCGAACATCCAAATTTAACACATAACTCATATCTCTAGCAATAATGCACAATACTAACTATGTCATCATCACATCTCCTGCACACACAATTTCTCATAACATATACCAAACATTGCCATTCAACAATATATATTATAACCATCATTATACTTGCCTTAACCGCGAGAGTGAGGACAGCGGAAGGTCTTGCCCAGGACGGTCCACCACCTGAGTAATTATTATAACGCACACTAAGATGGCAGTAGCGGACCAAATCAAAGTATACAACAACAATCACTAACTTGCAAGAGCGTCTAACTCGATCCCAACCCCAATTCCTACACGTCGATCTGTCCCCTCGGTGGACAGTCAACTCCTAAAATTCATATCTATTGCTACAGAAGTCCAATTAATGTTTTCTTAGACTTTCTGGAAAGGTAATTAAATTATCCAACTAAGTCTAGTTGGTGAACCTCTCTGAATCGGCCAAATAGCACCCCTACCAAGCCAGTTAATAAAACATCGATTTCCCGTCAGGCTCTCTATACAGAGCACAAAAAATACCATAACTTTCAGTACGTGTATTCAAATCTCTAGTTCTTAAGATTTTTGAAAAGCTAAGACAATGATCTACAACTTTGATTATACTGAGCTTCTCTGATTTCCCTTTTAACTAATCGTTTCGCCCAGATTACTAAAACCTGTCAGAACACCAACGATTCTGCAGAACAGTCCCACCAATAAAATCATAACTTCTGCTACAAGAGTCCAAATTATGTGTTCTAGGACTTCACGGAAAGACGGCGACGTCCTCTACATTACTCTAGGAGACGTCCAGAACTGAATCCGCACTTAACTACATCAAAATGTCTGTGTAACGCAATCTGTCCTGACCAGACCATAATACCGACATTGATTAACTATTCGATTTCGCATCTAATCAAAGGGGAAAAGAAGGTACCCTTGAAGAACCGCTGAAGAACACGTACTGAGCCCGCATTCTCTCCCCTTCCCTCTCTTCTCCCTTCTCTCCTTCTTCCTCTTCCTTTCTCTTCCTTTCTTCCTTGGCCGGCAACAACCCGGGCGTTCTTCGCCGGCAGTGGGAGGATGGCGCCTGGGAGAGGAGGAGCAGCAGGGGGGAGCGATGCTGCTTAGCAGCAGCACGTCTTTAGAACACAGCGGTGGCTACTGTAGAACGGGTTGGTACTGTAGCAAAAATTAGGGTTTCCACCCTTTTGGACCTTGGTGCTATGGGCCAAAAGCCCATGGCCCAGGTTTTGAAGAAATTTCAGAAAAATCCTTTGAACTATTTTTTTTTGTTTTCTCTCTAACGCGTTTCGGATTATTACACCCCCCTCTAAACTTCTGCTAAATCCATTTTCTAATTGGTTCTTCTCTCTAAATTATTTCTTCTCACTTAAATAAATTTGGAGTATTACATTCTACCCCCCTTAAACTGAATTCGTCCCCGAATTCTAATCACGTTCACGCCAGAGAATAAGTACTATTTGAAACTTACTAACATAACCATGTATCTGCTGTGAATAATTCTGGATATTCCTCGCGCTTGCTATACTCCAATTCCCAGATTGTCTCTCTCTCGGTCTGCTGCGACCTTTGTACCTTGACGTAACTGACGTGTTACGCCTTATTACTCATCCCTACCTTTCAAGAGTCACTGAACGGACATGGCTCGAAGGCACGGTCTTACTCGTTGGTCAATAGCTCTAACAAAATCTCAAGCCCCGGACCTCTCATGTACTCTCTTAGCACCAGAATATACAAGACATTGCGTACTCCACGGGGACCTCAAGAGTTGCTTGGTCATCACATGACCAAAACTTCAATAAGCCAAGATGATGCATATGTATGAATTCTCAAATTAATACAAACATGCATCCGCATCAACATTGCATATGAATATCCTATTCATACTACAAAAGCTCATAATCATAGACTTCACAACTTTCAAATATTCATGATTATAACACTAGAAATCATGATCGTTACTAGTCACATCACCATATCATTCATGAACAACACAAATAATCATAGAAAATTATCAATCAATGCCATTCGATAATATCTTTTATATCCGTAATTATACTTGCCTTCACCGCGAGGGAACGAGGGACGTGCAGGAGGTGCTGCCCCTGGGACTAGTCCACCAGCTGAATAAATAATTATAACGCACGCTAAGACGACAGTAGCGGACCAAAACAACCTATATAACAACAATCACTAACTCGCAAAAGCGTCTAGCTCGATCCTAACCCCAATTCCTAAACGTCGATCTGTCCCCTCGGTGGACAGTCAATTTCTAAAATCCATATCTATTGCTACAGGAGTCCAATTAAGGTTTTCTTAGACTTTCTGGAAAGGTAAGTAAATTCTCCAACTAAGTCTAGTTGGTGAGCCTCTCTGAGTCGGCCAAATAATACCCCTACCAAGCCAGTTAATAAAACATCGATTTCACGTTAGGCTCTCTGGACAGAACACTAAAAATACCATAACTTTCAGTACGAGTGTCCAAATCTCACGTTCTTGAGCTTTCTAAAAATCTGAGACAATAATCTACGACTTTCATTATACTGAGCTTCTCTAATTCTCCATTTAACTAATCGCTTAGCCCAGATTACTAAAACCTGACAGAAAACCAACAAATCTGCAGAACAGTCCCACTAATAAAATCATAACTTCTGCTACAGGGGTCCAAATGATGTATTCTAGCACTTAATGGAAAGATGGAGATGTCCTTTACATTACTCTAGGAGACGTCCAGAGCTGAATCTAAACATAACTATATCAAAACGTCGATCTAACACGAACTGTCCTGAACAGGCCTAATTACCGATAGTGCGAAATTAACTAAATACGCATCTAATCGAAGGGGTGTTGGGGCTTACCATTGAACCACCGCTAAACATGATGAACACCAACTCCCGGCCATGATCTTCCCCCTTCCATTCTCAATCCTTCTCTTTCCTCTTCGTGGCCGACCAAAACCCCGGGTGTTCTTCCCTCTCCCTCCTTCTTGGCCGGCAACAACACGGGTCTTCATCACCAAGCCGAAAGAATTCACGGAGGTGGAGGCGCTGCTTGGAGAATCTTCAGGCGCAGGGGAGGAGGCACAGGAGGTGGCGGCCAAGGGAGGAGGAAAGGCGCCTAGGGTTTGCCCTCCCTCTTATGGCCACCGCCCTCTCTCCACCTTGGGCTGAAATTGAAATGGGCCAGAAGCCCTGGCCCAGGTTGTCTACCCTTTGCAAAAACCTCCCTTTAACTTTCTGTTAAATCACTTTTCTAAATAGTCCTTCTCCCTAATTATTTATTCTCTCTCAGATATTCTTTGAATACTTTTAGGGTATTACAACACTTGCCTTAGATCAATTGTTTATAGGAGGTCCTTGGGATGGGTTTTCACATCACACAACTAGTCTCATCAGTTGCAACATCTCTTATTGATGGTGAAGCAAAACAAAAGCATGTTCTTTTGCTAGAAATAAAGGTCCCTTTTGAAAATCTCTTCTTGATATTGAACAGAAGTTCATTGCGATGTCTTCTCATTCATTACATATTTCTTAAACAGGGAAACCAGTATAGGTCAACGAAAATACCTTTGAGGTCCATTATTCCTTTTGTGTATGCCGATGTATGCCACTCCGTACTTCATGCTTATTTCAGTAAATAAATCTCACAATATGAAATGTGTAGGTTGTGTTGAAAGTTGAAGCAGAAGATGACCCTAACGATCAGGCCTCTGTTCTTCAACATTTGGATTAAACTGTGAGTTTTCAGTTTTCCATGCTGTGTTTAAATTCTGTCCATTTTCTTGAGAAGCATGGCGAGATGCTGGTGTGGATTTGGTTCAAGAATGGCAATTTGCTAGTTTTTTTAGAGCTGTCGCCATCATCCCAGGCTTTGGATTTGGAAGGTCTCCATGTTCTCGATGTCTTTCAAGTCTACTCCTGCCTGAGGTAAAATTTCTGTAGTATTAAGGTAGGATAAGTAGTTAAGGACTTCATGCCTTTTGTTCTAGCATAAAACCCATGAAAGTATATAAGTTTGTTGTCCTGAATGTTATGCAATTTCATGTTAGCATATAAATAAAATCAGACCTTGAGCCACTTTGGCTCATTTGTAGCTTCTAAACCTTTGGAGCAAATAAACGAAGCAACGTAAAGATCTGTAGATGTTTAGGTTATCTCATTGACGTGGTGGAGCCTCCTGTAGAGCTGTGATGCCTGGTTAACTAATTTATTATCTTCACCAATAGTTTTTTTGGTTTATTTTCCCTTCCCACTTCCTAGAAAAGGGGAGATAGGAAACTTTGAAGAAAACAGGCAACTGAACTGGGGTAGAACTTCTTTTCTACTTTCTGTCCCTCCTTTTTATCTTGTCAAAGAATGCCTGATCTATATATGTGCACAAAACTCAAGAATTAAACTAAAAGCAAGTTAGCATGAGGGTGTCACTGGTGATAGGTATTGCTATTGTTTATAACATGTGTCAGAACTAAAACACGGTTGCTCATCTGAGACAGTAAACAGAGGAGTGACTCCATCTAGTTCCGTCCAATTGAATCTCCAACGAATGCAAATATCTTCCCTTGGACAATATTTAAGAATAGCTGGCGTTCGAACCTTATCACCACCATGTGGCGTCCACCTCCGGTTTACATAATCCATTTGCTTTCCATACTTTCCACAGTTCTTTGACTCGCATCGTCGAGCATGCCATTTTAGTGTAATCGGGCCTCCAAAATCCACGACCCATGTGCCATTGAATAGATTGTAGGCTATGTCATTGTCATCATGACCAAAAAAAAGTAGCAAAATTACCATGTCATGAATTTCTTGGACGGAGAAACTTGTTGTGCTTGGTACCATTAGGACCTCTTGTACTTATCTTGGTGATATTGTAAAAGTACTATGTCTCCATGTTATCTTGGACAGAGTATTCTGGTTGCTCAAAATGAGTATATGGTTTGGCTTCGGTAACCTTGAAGTTTGTGCCTCTAGGTAGGAAATAGCCTGTGAGAAAACTATGAACTGGGCAATATTTGCATTTGAGATGCTTGTCATTACTAGATTATTAGAGGAGCCAATGTTTTTAAAAAAGACAATGCATTTAGCTTTATCTTTTTTAGTTGAAATCAATGGCATAATCTGAAAAGTGAGGGTTTTTGGCCATATTGGTACAAAAGAGTTCTAGCCATCTGAAGTATCTAAATTAGTTTTTTTGTTAAGTTAGTGTTTTTTTCTTGCTATCTTTCTTTATGTAGTTCATTGTAATATCCCAAATATTCATTAGTGAAAGCACTAATGTTTAGAGAAGGAATTAATCCAAAATCTCAAAGTTTTGTGGAGGATTTAGACCTTGGGATTTCGCCCAAGATAGCCTAGCAGAATGGGCCACCCTCAATGGACAAGAGAGGTGGGCGTCTTTTTTTGCCAAACCCTAGACATTTTCTTTTCCCCTACGCTTTCTGCGGTATACCGGTTCCAAACATCTTCTTCTTTGCTGCTTCATGTACAACCGCCGCTGAATCGCCGCTATGCTTTCTCTGACCGCCTTGTTCATGCGAAATCGCCGCCCACAGTGGCAGCGTCTTTGCTTCTGCGTGAAGGCGGCACTGCCGCCGGTGTTTTCTGCGTGCCGCCATGAAACCACCCCATCTGCGCATTGGTGCTGCCGCTTGGAGCAACGCCGTGTAGGCCGATCGCCATGCACCGGCCAGCATAGCCGCCCGGCCAAAGACCATCCGACGCAGCAAGATGTCCTGCATGATGCCGTTCTTTGCTTGATGCTTTGCATCTTGGCGTGTGTCTTTGTTTGCCGCACATTGCTTTGCTATCGTTGCTTATCTTGCCACAGCTAAATAGTTGTTGCATGCAAACCGAGTGCATGCTGTTTATTAATTGCTCACGTAAGGAATCATCTTCCTGTGATGTGCATGCATTTCATTATTTGGTGTCATGCTGCTAGTTCTAGGTGTTAACTAGTAGTGCAGACTACTTTGTTACATGCGGTTCTATAGTTTGAGTAGTAAGAGAGAGAGAGAGAGGAATTAGGTAGTACTAATTATTAGTTAATTAGTTTTGTATTTTTCTGTTACATGACATGCTTGGCTAGTTTGTGCTATATGAATATTTAGCATCAGCTGATTATTTAATTGCTATGATTATTTAATTGGTGTACTAGAAAGGTTAGTTAATGGGAGATGAATTGCATGCCATATGCTACCAGTGAAACGAGCAAACATGTGAATATTTAATTGGATTAGTAGGGGAGAGAAAGATTAATTAAATAATGCTAATTAGTAGTTAACTAGTTTGACCGTAGCATTGTATACATGCACGCATGTTTAAATAGTAAAGGTGAGTCATTAGCTAGTTAGTCTTGCATGTTTTATTAGCATGTTTTAGTCGTGGAGATATTGAGCGGTAGATTGGTTTAGTCTGCATTGCTACATTGTACGATTTATTAGGGTACCTTAATGGAAAATTTTGGGAATATCATCTACTAGTTAATTGTAGATAATTTTAGTATCTTTCCATAGAGTATTTAACCATGTTGAGCGGACGAGTAATTTTCAAGTTATGAATTTAAAATACCCATTGTCCGAAGATATGAGATCGGTTTTATGGGATAAAAACAGGGGTTAGATGATTTAATTAGAAGTCGTGGTAATCTAAGAAAAGGTGAAATTTTTGTGTAGATTCTAGAATGGGGTGGTTTGCCATGATTAGACTTATGAGTCAAAAGTTACGCCCTTTTTAGTACCGGGACAGACAAGGGTGACCTGTTGATATCGGGAAGCATTGTGGATTTGGGGGACATGTAGGAGCGATGTCAATTAATTGTTGTTCTTGTGATGTTGTAGCTTGTATTGAAATTTGAGTGTTTAATGTAGGAGAGACGTCGTGCTTGTTGCCGTCTTCTAGCCAAACCGTGCGTCACAGCTAGTAAAGGCAAGTGCATCGTGAGATGAATGATCAATGATTGATCATCAGATTTATTTATCGTTCATTACCATTATTGTTATGCTTTTATTTTTATTTAATCGCAAGCAATGGAATGGTATGACTATATCTTGTTGATGAACATGAGGAAACTTAACATGTTGAGTATAATAAAATTATGCATTTGTGCACTCATAAGCATCATTGCATCTGAAAGGTGATCATGTTGATCAAAACTCCACGGGAGTGGAGGAGGTCCCCAATCCTTGAGGAGGACGGGCTTGAGAGTGTGTCATCGACGGGTGAACACTCATGCTATACCGGTATACGCGAAAGAAGTTCATGTGGATATATAGAATAGAGTTGCATTGAGATATGGGATGAATGTGTGTGAAAACAAAGAGAAGAGAATGGCATGAGAATATTAATAGAAGGACATGTGATGATAATGAAGTTATTAAATACTGTTGATTTATCATTGCTTGTTGTATATTGATGTATTTGCTGAGTCGTGGACTCACCCTTGCTCTTTTGTTGTTTTTAGGTGATCATTGAGGGCGCCACGATGGGAGGGACTAGAGCACATGGAATAGTTTCATACGTCAGACACATGATTATTTGCCATGAGAACCATTTGATTCATTATCACTGGACTACTTTTAGAACATGCTAGAGATTGAATAATCTTAGATGAATGTTTTGGACTAGTCTATTTGGTGTTGTTTTAGACTTATTATCTTGCTATGTTTCCCTCGCTTATTTATTCATGCCTGACAAGTCTTTATTCATGTTCAATGGTGACCCATGGATGTTTTTTATTAATGCTTTGTTTGCTGAAATTCTATAGTGTGTTAATGGACATTAGTTGAAAAGGTAGTTTAGTGGCATTCCAGGCTCATTGTTGTGCTGGGGTGTTACATTCATATCCTTTTGTCAATTCCCAGGATGATTTGTTTCTATTAGATGACAGAAAGGGCGGACCTCTGCTCCAAATTGCACTTTGATGGGTTGTCACCGTAGTTGAAATTGATGTGGGGGCAATATGTATAGAAATGCTAGGGCTCGATGAATGCAAGTGCTAACAAGGTATAATTAGGAAACGGTGTTGATTTTGAATCCATTCCTCGTCCTTTGGAATCTGATCAATTTTCCCTCTGTTCAATTGTAGCCGGTTGAAACCATGTGAATTCCCTCTTCTATCAATGAAATCCAGTCCTGCATTTTATCGAAGAAATGGCTTGTGTCCTTTGTGGTATTAGTCTTTGATTTCATTAAGTGATATTTGCATAGATTTGATCAAAATTATCATCAAAGATTCGGATGTTAACTATCTATGGTGCACGTAATGAAAAGAAAAGATGGAGCGATAAAAGTGGAGATATTTTTCTCCTTTTGATAGGGATAGAGCCAAGAGCCAGAAGGGTAAAGGTAGGTTGAGAACCAAAGATTGGGAGCAGCCTTGCATGTTTTTAAATTCCAATGGTATACCATTTGGTCTTAACATAACTGGGTTAAACATTGACACAATTGACAATTTAGTATTTGAGGTATTATTTATTTAACATAACACGGTTGAAAAACCCTAAGCTTCTAGTTGGAGGTGGTGCTACAAAACTGACTATATCTGCAATATTGAAACTAAACCGTTCTTCAGTTGAAGGTGTAGGGAAGGTATTATTCATAATTCAGAATAACCGATATTTGAATTAATCCATGATAAACATATTTATGTGGATGATAATATATTCCCTTATAATGTGCACAAATGTGAATAAGATTTTTGCTCACATATTGTGGTTGAGTATGATATGAAAGATTTCTGTATATTTGAACTCCAAATATTATTCTATGTGATCATGATCTGACTCGAATATTGTTTTTCTTTCTTTTGGGTATCAGTGGCCCTATGAAGCTACTGCATTAACATTTGAGGCAACTCCAAGAACTATGTGTAACATCTGATCTACCATCTGATGGATATAATTTTGGTGTTAAAGATAAATATTGTTTCTGTAAGTTCCGTTGCATTGCACGGGCACCCTACTAGTTAGGAATAAAGTCTCTCTCAAACCTTGGAATTCGAATTCATCGCATACCACACGGGCTCAAACCTCTTAATTTAACATCCTCAAATTATGCTTAAACCGATATACATCGTCCACACCTTTGTGGAGAGACTCTATTGATTCCACTGAACACTATAGAAAACTCCTTCAAGCGATTTAAATTAATTTGATAGAAGGCACCAAAGCACCTCAAAACCCATGCAATCCCATCACCTCCAACTTTCAAGAATAACACCTCAGAATCCTCAGTACACACGCTTATGTACTACTTCAAAAGAGTTCTATCAATGATCATTCCACTGCTCTAGAAACGCCATTATTCCATTTTCTCTACACACTATCATTGGGTGTCCAAAGGTCTAGCATAAAAATGCAAAGCCCAAATTTAACCTCCAAGACCTCTACAACGAACTTCTCTTATAACAGATGGAGAAATCATCAGATTAAATCTCGAACATGCCCACAATTCTAACATACTCACTGATCGACATCATTAGAAATCACCCAGACAATCTCGCAATACTTTCTAATTGTGTTACTCTATAAAATTGATCAAGGTTTCCATACCTTCGATAATCCCGAATATTTCAACATGAACTAAGGTTCTAGAATTACACTATACCAAATGTTCTACTTGGTCGTAACACTATTCGTTTTTACTTCGAACCCACACATTCCCTTTGAATCAAATTTCCTTCAAGAGGTACAGATCAAAACCAATTCATCTTCTACTACTCCTCCAATAGCTTGGTAGCAAAATCTCACCACTACAAGTACTTAACCACCACCAAACAATTGCCAAAATACGCTTTGTAAAACTTTGCAACACAAAACTGTTGATCCTTTCTCAAAAGAAAGAGGTGAACAAGGACAAGTTTCATCACACAGGAAAACGTTGCTCCTCGCAGCGAGCATGAAACCAAAAGAAATAATCTGATAATGAAGATTCTTGGAAAGCGAGAGTTGAGTTCACGAGCTTGAGGCACACATCCTCAAAAGGAAATAGCAAATAAAACCAATAAGAAAATGACTTTGCGATTGAAACTCGACAACTCTTGTGCGGAAAGAAGCGAAACTTTTGGAGCGATTCAAATAACCACAAGTTACAAAAACTTGACCCCAACTCTCAAATACCCCTACTGCACTCTTTCCTTTCACAATCAAATTAATCATTTGACTAACAATACTTTGCCACAACGAACAAGATAAGTGATGAGGACATCCTCCCATGGATACAACCGCGCCTACACACAACACTCATCCACAAAGAAGTGTTACAAGGACCACTTACTCGAGCTCGTGCTCGCCAACTTAATTACCAGGTGAATTCATTCCTATGTTTATATATTACTGAGAATAGACCGCTACCTAAAGCAAGTGATTTAATTGTGCTTAGGAACATGGGAAAGGACGAAGGCGAGGCATGTGGAGTCATGGACATGCATGGAAGACATAATGGAGGTCACCACGTCACTTTTGGTCCAAGACAAGCAAGAGTTCGGCGGGACCCGTTTTGGAATCGGTTTCGTCCTCTAGAATCAGCTGACAACTTGACTTCAAACGCCCATAACTTTCACATACGGCGTTAGTTGGAGGTCCACAGTACTTGATGGAAAGATGATTTCGTCCTCTTTCCAACGGATCTAGCCTCACCTCCAAACTCCTTCTGGGCTGATCGCAATCATCAAAAGAAGGCGTCATATCACTTGTTTGGGCCAAACCGGGCTTTGTAGTCATACTGAACTTGGCCCATCTGCCGGTGGCCCACCCGGGGCGCGGTACTGTTCACGTGAACAGTACCCGCGACCGTTAGTACCACCCCGCTAGTTCTTTAGTTTTGTGGCTCCTCGTTCCCTATTTAAGGAGGCCGCACCCCTTTAGTTTTGCTTGGATTTTGTGGAGTTAAGGTTTAGCTATTGTGCAAACTTCTGTTCTTCAATTGTGTCAGACGACCACCTGTCAAGACAACTTTTCGAAATCCCAACTTTTCAATACTTCATAAATATTTGCGATACATCAGATTGCGTTTTATCTTATTCTTGCGTGTTCTTCGATTGCATGCAGGAATAGTCCTTCGTGGTCAGGTTGATCGTGCTTCCAGCAAAGTCAATAACGTCTCGGAGTTGGTTCAATGATTGCTAAGGCACAAGCGTCATCGTACGGTTGTAGTCAAATCGCGAGTCACCTCCACCAAAATCGATAGTTATCAATCTCATCGAAAGATCGGGCCAACAAATAGAACCTTAGGGTTCATCAAGTGGTATCGAGCTTGGTTAAATCGGTGAAATTTTTTCCTCTGATCCAAATAGCCAAAAAAAAGGTTTAGTTCATCGTCCAAGCCAATTTGTTCCTTTGCAATTTTTTTCTTTTTAGCTTGCATTATTGAATTGCCGTTGCATCGTCGAGTCGTGTGCTGGTTTTTCTTGTCTAGATTGGTTTAGTTTTCGGGTTTTCTTGTCGATCGCTAGTCTCTGCCATCCGTCCCACAAAGGAAGATCACCACAATGATTTTGGTTTCCATCGGGGACGGCGCCGTCGAGACCACAACAAAAAAAAAGGGCGGGGAGTTAGGGTTTGTTGCAATACAAAAGCAGCTCGAGCTCCACTGTCGCTTAGATCTGGCGAATCGGTTTAAACTTGCGGACGAGATACACCAAGGCCAAAAAGTTCCAACCAAAGCGGCATTAACTCGTTCCAACGAAGAAGCAAAATCGAGACAACACAAAAAAAAGGCGCGATCTTTTCCGACGGAGCGCCGTTGCTTCCGTCTTTCTTTGGCGGCTGCCGACGGGACCTCGACCACCATACCCACCTCCACCACCGCCGCCTTGCGTCGCGGCTCCACCGTCGCGCCAAGCGCGCGCCGCCCAAACCGCCGCGCCCGACCACAAAACGCCTCCCGCTTGCGCCCGATCCGCAAAGGCCCGCGCGCGCCTCCGGCCCAAGGCGCCGCCCGGCCTCCATGCGCCCCTCGGCCCCCTCACCGCCCGCCCGCCGCCCACAAACCCGCAAAACCAGCCAGCCCGCCATAAGCGCCGCAAAACCCCATGCGCCGCCGCCATGGTCCGCTGGTGGAGATTTGTCGCCGTCGCCATCGCTGGTTTAGTCGAGGTTTGTCCCACTCGTGAAATTCCCCATTTGCTTTGGTGATTTGGTCTAGAGGCTTCCAAGCTTGTGAGGTATAAAAGAGAGAAAAAAGGAATTCATTTTGCGCCGCTCTGATGAAATTTCGATTCTTGTAGTAGCCCCAAAAAAGAGAATGGAGAACAAAAAAAGAAGAAGAGAAGAAAAGAAAAAAAAATTGTGGTCGGTTCCTTGACCTTTTACCTTGTTCGATTTGGTATTGTCATCCATTGCTCGTTGGCGTTGATTGTTCGGTTTGGCATTGCCACATACTACTAGTCGTTCTTGCGAGTTGCTCTAGCTAGGCTTGGTTTAGACTAGGACCAAAGACTTGTGACTAGTACTTTGAACTGCTATTCAACTTTGCATCTTGATTTGAACAATTGCTATTCCTTTGCTACCATACTTGAGCCCTCGGCTACACCTCTTCTACATCGTGCAGGTGAACTTCACCTAGCAATCGCTCCATCCAATCTTGGAGATACATTGACACATTGGTTGCCGATCACCCCTGTTGCTTGGTAAGAATTGGTAAAATTCGATAAAAGGCTCGAGTGTGGCGATTTTGAACCACCACATCCTAGTAGCGATTAGGGACATATTCTTGTGATTTGCTAACAATGGCAAGTTCTGCAGAGCTGGATGAGGATACATCTCATACTCCTCGTACGAAAGGAATCGTACAACATTTCCGGCACATCATGAACCTTCGTGCGGAGGGTCTTGAGGAAGATGTCAGGATCACTAATGAGCGACTTGCTCAACTTGAGGCGCCAGTTGAAACAAGCCTTCGCTTCGCGCGATGGAGAAAGCGCAAGGCGTCACTAACACTTCTTTGGCAGGTATTATGGCACGCCTTGACGAGATTGCCCAGGCTTCCAATCTTGTTCCCCTGCGCCTGGTGGTAGAGGACAAGATGAATTCGACTATATGATCGATCTGAGGCTAATGACATGGGTAACCACAACAACGATCGAGCTCATCGATGGTTGCGCTTAAATCGACAAGGTATCTGACGAGACCCCCACGGCGTGAGGTGCGTGACCACGATGATTCTTTTGCTAAGGTTAAATTCACTATGTCCTCTTTTAATGGTAAATATGATCCCGATGGTTATCTTAATTGGGAACTAGTTTGTTGATCAAAAATTTGCTTGCCATGAATTTCGATATTAGGCGAGTTAGGGTGCTACTAGTGATTTACCGACTTTGCTTCTATTTGGTGGAAAGAACATTGCCGTCAACATCCCAATAACATACCTAACACTTGGGAGGCTTTAAAATTGCTTATCGGCATCGATTTGTTCCTCATATTATGCTCGTGATTTGTTAAATAAATTACAACGCTTACGACAAGGTACAAAGTCATGGGAAGACTACTATCAAGAATTACAAATTGGTATGTTGCGTTGTGGTTTAGATGAGAATGAGGAGGCTTCAATGGCTAGGTTTTTGGGAGGGTTGAATCGAGAAATTCAAGACATCCTGGATTATAAAGATTATAACTCCATTACTAGATTGTTTCATCTTGCTTGCAAAGCTGAACGTGAAGTGTAGGGACGCCAGACGAAGACACGATCTAACTATTCTGCAGGTCACACAAACTCATGGACGCCACGAACCCCTACTGCCCCGTCCACTAGTACACCACCACCGTCATCATCCAACATCAAGCAGCGCCCCACTACCTCCAGTTCGGCACCACGAGTTTACAAGCGACCAAATCAAGACCACAAGCTTCGCAAAAAGCTCTTCTTGGTTGCTTGACGGGGACGAACTAAGGACATTCAATGTCATCGTTGCAAAGGCTATGGACACATGATGCGAGATCGTCCAAACAAGCGTCTTGATTATCTGCGAAGATGGTGGGTATTCCTCTGCTAGTGATTTTGATGATGAAACATATGCTATGCTTGCAATTGACCTGCGGGACATGATGATGAATCGATCACAAGGAGGAACATGTTGGAGCGAAGATGCCGATAAGTATTTGAGCATTATTGTGCAACGCGTACTAAGTGCTCAAGTTTCTCGTGCTGAGCAAAATCAGCGCCATAATTTGTTCCAAATCAAGGGTGTTATCCAGGAACGCTCAATTCGCATAATCGTTGATGGTGGGAGTGGCGAGTATGGATATGGTGGAGAAGCTTGCTTTGTCAACCAACCCTCATCCCCACCCATACCATATTCAATGGTTCAACAACAGTGGTAAGTTGAAGGTAACACGAATGGTCAGAGTAAACTTTTCTATGGGATCATACCATGATTATATTGATTGCGACGTTGTTCCTATGCAAGCTTGTTCATTGTTATTAGGAAGACCTTGGCAATATGATACTGATTGTGTGCATCATGGTAGGAATAATCAATACTCTCTCATGTTCAAAGGAAAGAAAATTGTCTTTGCATCCTATGACTCTGAACAAATTGTTCTTGAACTTGCTAGAGCTAGTAGAGAGAAGAATCGAGATCGCTAAGAGTGAAAATCAGATTGTAGCAAAAGAGCTTGAACAACATAAGAACAAAGCATATAAAACTACTCATGGAAAGAATAAAGAAATTAAATTGAAAGGTGCTAGTTTTCTTGCTACTAAATCTGATATGGTGAATTGGGTGCTAGTAATTCTATTTGCTATGCATTAGTTTGCAAAAAGCTTTATTTTCATTTGAGGATACACCTTCTTCTTTGCCTCCTGCTTGTCACTAACATTTTGCAGAGTACAAGGGCGTCTTCAGAAGGACATACATGGGGTTGCCACCGCTTGAGGCATTGAGCATCAAATTGATTTAATTCGGCGCATCATTGCCCAACCGCGCACCATCTGAGACCAACCGGAAGAAACCAAAGAAATTCACGCCAAGTTCAAGAATTGCTTGATAAAGGGTATGTCTTGTGAATCTCTTAGTCCTTGTCTTTATTCGGTCATTTTAGTGCCTAAGAAAGATGGATCATGGCGCATGTGTGTAGATTGTAGAGCAATCAATAACATCACCATTAGGTATCGTCATCCTATTCCTAGGTTAGATGATATGCTTGATGAGTTGAGTGGCTCTGTTGTTTTCTCGAAGGTTGATTTGCGTAGTGGATATCATCAAATTCGCATGAAATTAGGCGATGAATGGAAAACAGTTTTTAAAACTAAGTTCGGGTTATATGAGTGGTTAGTAATGCCTTTTGGGTTAACTAATGCACCTAGCACCTTCATGAGACTAATGAACGAAGTTTTGCGTGCTTTCATTGGTAGATTTGTGGTGGTTTATTTTGATGATATATTGATATATAGCAAATCATTAGAGGAACATCTTGACCATTTACGTCTTTGTTTTTAATGCTTTACGTGATGCACGTTTATTTGGTAACCTTGAGAAGTGCACCTTTTGCACCGATCGAGTCGCGTTCTTAGCTATGTTGTTACTCCACGAGGAATTGAAGTTGATCAAGCCAAGGTTGAAGCAATCTGAGTTGGCCGATCGCTAACACGGTCACACAGTCTGAAGCTTTTAGGACTTGTAGGATTCTACCGCTTCCGTGAAGGATTTCAGCACCATCATTTGCACCATTGAATGAGCTCACCAAGAAGGCGTGCCATTTGTTTGGAGCGCCGCACAGAGAACGCCTTCACTACGTTGAAAGATAAGTTAACACATGCACCACTACTCCAACTCCCTGATTTTAATAAGACTTTTGAACTAGAATGTGATGCTAGTGGAATTGGTTTAGGTGGCGTGTTGTTACAAGAAGAAACCTATAGCATACTTGATGAGAAATTGAGTGGGCCTAGTTTGAACTATTCTACTTATGACAAGGAGTTATATGCACTTTTTGAACTTTAGAAACTTGGCAACATTATTTATGGCCCAAAGAATTTGTTATACATTCTGATCATGAATCTTTAAAGCATATTCGAAGTCAAGGTAAACTAAACCGTAGACATGCAAGGTGGGTGGAATTTATTGAGTCTTTTCCTTATGTCATAAAACACAAGAAAGGAAAGGAGAATGTTATTGCTGATGCTTTGTCTAGGAGATATACCATGCTTTCACAGCTTGACTTCAAAATTTTTGGATTAGAGACTATTAAAGAGCAATATGTGCATGATCACGATTTTACTGAATATATTGTTGAATTGTAAAGAAGGAAAATGTGGAAAAAATTCGTCATTAATGATGGGTTTGTGTTTAGAGCTAACAAGCTATGCATTCCAAATAGCTCAGTTCGTTTGTTGTTATTCTGAGAGCGCATGGAGGTGGGTGATGGGACACTTTGGGGTGAAGAAAGCAGAGGATATACTTGCGATCATATCTTTTGGCCAAAGATGAGGCGGAGACGTCGGCGCTTACCGTTGCTCGCTGCACTACATGTCAAAGAGCTAAGTCATGACTTAATACTCATGGTTTATACATACCTCTACCGGTTCCTAGCGTTACGTGGGAAGATATTTCGATGGACTTTGTTTTAGGATTACCTAGAACAAAGAAGGGAGGATAGTATATTAAGTGGTTGTTGATAGATTTTCTAAGATGGCCCACTTCATACCATGTCATAAGAGCAATGATGCTACCAATATTGCTGATTTATTCTTTCGTGAAGTTGTTAAGCTTGCATGGTGTGCCTAATACTATAGTTTCAGATCGTGATGCTAAATTTCTTAGCCATTTTGGAGAACCTTATGGGCTAAATTGGGGACTAAGTTGTTATTTTCTACTACTTGTCATCCCCAAACCGATGGACAAAGCGAAGTTGTGAATAGAACTTTATCTACAATGCTTAGGGCTGTGTTGAAAAAGAATTTAAAAATGTCGGAAGAATGCTTGCCTCATATTGAGTTTGCTTATAATCGTTCATTGCATTCTACTACAAAGATGTGCCCTTTTGAGGTTGTTTATGGTTTTGTGCCTCGTGCTCCTATTGATTTGATGCCTATTCCATCTTGGAGAAATTGAACTTCGATGCTAAACAACGTCTTGACTTGATTTTAAAAATGCATGAGACAAATAAGGAGAATATAGGCGCATGAATGCTAAATATAAAATTCTTTGGTAGTCGGGGAGAAAACATTTAACTTTTGAACACGGAGATCTTATTTGGTTGCACTTGAGAAAAGATAGGTTCCACTGAATTGAGAAAGTCAAAATTAATGCCTAGAGTGATGGTCCTTTTAAAGTGTTAGAAAAGATTAATGATAACGCATACAAGCTTGACTCGCTGCAGATTTTGGGGTTAGTCCCACATTTAACATTCTGATTTAAAGCCATACTTGGGTGGAGAGGATGAGCTTGAGTCGAGGGCGACTCAAATGCAAGAAGGGGAGCATGATGAGGACATCCCTCCCATGGATACAACCGCGCCTACACACAACACTCATACACAGCAAGTGTTACAAGGACCACTTACTCGAGCTCGTACTCGCCAACTTAATTACCAGGTGAATTCATTCCTATGTTTATATATTACTGAGAATAGACTGCTACCTAAAGCAAGTGCTTTAATTTTGCTAAGGAACATGGGAAAGGACGAAGGCGAGGCATGTGGATTCATGGACATGCATGGAAGACATAATGGAGGTCACCACGTCACTTTTGGTCGAAGACAAGCAAGAGTTCGAGCGGGACCCGTTTTGGAATCCAGTTTCGTCCTCGAGATTCAACTGACAACCTTGACTTCAAATGCCCATAACTTTCACATCTGGCGTCCGTTGGAGGTCCACAAGTACTTCATGGAAAGATGATTTCGTCCTCTTTTCAACGGATCTGCCTCACCTCCAACCTCCTTCTGAGCTGATCGCAATCATCAAAAGAAGGCGTCATATCACTTGTTTGGGCCAAAGCGGGCTTTGTAGTCATCTTGAACTTGGCCCATCTGCCGGCGGCCCACCCGGGGCGCGGATACTGTTCACGTGAACAGTATCCCACAGCCGTTAGTACCACCCGCTAGTCCTTTAGTTTTGTGGCTCCTCGTTCCCTATTTAAGGAGGCGCACCCTTTAGTTTTGCTTGGATTTTGTTGGGTTAAGGTTTAGCTATTGTGCAAACTTACATTTCTTGATTGTGTCAAGCGACCACCTGTCAAGACAGCTTTTCGAAATCCCAACTTTTCAATACTTCATAAATATTTGCAATACATCAGATTGCGTTTTATCTTATTCTTGCGTGTTCTTCGATTGCATGCAGAAATAGACCTTCGTGGTCAGGTTGATCGTGCTTCCAGCAAGGTCAATAACGTCTCGGAGTTGGTTCAACGATTGCTAAAGGCATAGCGTAAATAAATGCGGTTGTAGTCGAATCGCGAGAGTCACCTCCACCAAAATCGATAGTTATCAATCTCATCGAAAGATCGGGCCAACAAATAGAACCTTAGGGTTCATCAATAAGGTCTTTAGTCCAAACCACAAGGACTAATTAAGAACCAATAAAATTCTTCAACACGTCATATTTGCTCGGAACAGTTCAACTACACAAGAAACACGAGATCCAAGTGATCTCAACCACAAAACTCGAAACATTTTCATTTACGGGATTTCATAAAAAGTAAGCAGATTATTCTCCACATAAAGGAACCAACATAATTTTCTTTGATTGCAACCTCACGTTCTCAACTCAAACTAACAAGCCTTTAAGATTAAATCACACGAATCTCTTAGGAAGCAATAGAACAGTCCACTCCATCATTTTATTTAACATAATTTTAGCTACGAGATAATTCATGAGCTCCAAAAGATCACAAAAACTTGAAATATTCTCATTTAAGCGATATTACCACGAGGCGACCAAATTACTACAAGTATTAACATCAATCTCACAACAACAATTAGAAAACACGTCGAAAGACCCATGTGAAAGGAATGAGTTGATTCTTTCTCAAAACAAGAGGCAGATCAAAATGATTTTCACCAACTAGAAAACCATTTACCACTACTTAATGAACACAGGACCAAGGGAAAACCAATTAGGCAATGAACTCGGAAAACCTAAGTGAAGTCCATAGTTGAGGCCACAAGTCCCACGAAAAGTGAAGGGATACGGGTAGGCTACGATAGCGACAAATCAAAATTTCTACCGCATAAACCGAAGCCAAGCAAGAAGATGATCACGGTCGTTACCACTAGATGCGAGAGCAGCGGAAGAAGTGTCGGAGCAGCGTGGTCCGACGAAGAGCGCATCGATGTACTAGTCGTAGTCGATCGTCCAGCGTCCTTGCGAGTCGATCGTCTCCTCGAGCGCCTCTGTAGTTCCTTGCGAAGATCGCGGATCGTCCTCAAGCACAACAACGTAGAAGCGCCTCTATGGTATCCACACATCCAGGGAAGGAACAACCGTACGCCGGTATGCTAGCACAAAGTCGCACAACAAGGCTCTCAAGAAGATGGCGGCTAGGGTTTCGATAGAGCAACTCACGTCAACTCCTCTTACGCCCAGGTCTCATGCATCTTCTTATATAGTGCCGTGATGGATCCTATTGAACACGCTTTACGATTCGTATTTGTACTGGTTTGTTCCAACCCGTTAAGTGTGTGACCCGTTAGGTTCATGCGTAGTTCGGTTATGACTTGAAAACCCTTTTCGACCATGAGTCGTAGCGGTTCGTAGCAGGACATAACGATTCCCGAATACACACAAATTATATCGAGCGAACCTTAATGCAATATGATCTCGACTAGGTCCTCATCACTTACAACGGTCCTATCTCTATACGACCAGTTTGTATTTGATCACGACCAACTCGTAACTCCTTACGACTTGGTTTCGACCACTCTGTGATTACGTTCGACCGATCTCACGACTTGCTTGTATCTCCATACGACGGTCAATGGCGGTCGAACTAACATTTCTCATGTATTCTCCTTTGCCTCACGATATCTGGTTGAACTCGGGTGAAATGTTGTGTCATCCATGGGTATTCAATACTTTCTCGATCGAGTATCGGATAACCTTATGTGGTCGAACTCTTGACTACGAGTGGCATGGCCATGCACTTTCTTTATCCGACCACTTCGAGGGGCGCAGAGATATCTCTCCTGTTATGTTAGGAGGGGCAAATCCCATATCCGACCAGTCATATCCCTCTGTGTAGGACAGGAAAGGTGACTAGAGGGGGGTGAATAGGAGCTCACCTAATTTTTTACCTCGTTTAGATTTAACACCAGATTCACTTCAATAGCTATGAGAGCTCACAAGAACAGCAGAAGACTTGTGTTGAATCCGAACAAAAATCCCCAAAGCAAGGAACAAAAAGACCAAACCCTAACCTGGAAATCGGTCAGACCGTCGACAAAAATTCGATCAGACCAACTAGCAGTTTGACTGGCGTTATAGGATCGGTCAAACCACTCTGACGAAATAGTCTGAACGACCCAAAACCAAAACGAAAATCGGTCTAACTTTTGATCTACGGCCAAACTTGACCAAATTTGGAACACACCTTCCTAAGGATATTAGGAACCTATTCCAAGCAGCGATTGAGTAGATCCAAGTCAAAGTTTCAACCTTTTCTATTCTACGAAGGAAGGATCAAAATCGGGCAAAAACAAAAACTGATCTAAACCTTGCTCGTGGGAGATTGATGATCTAGGTGATCTTAGATATGTTTCCACATGTCACAGCAAGGTAGAAGAGGGCACTAAACCAACCAAAAGCAATAGATCAAAGAACCCTTCAAAATCTCAAATATAGAGCAAGAACACAAAAGAGACTCATCTTTGCGAAATCATCCGTAGATTGATCGAGGTTGAGAGGGTTCTGACCACTCCATCCATGGAGGACAAAGCTCAATCCATGAGCACACAACTCAACTCAACTCTCCAAAACCCTAAGCCTCTTCTCTTTCTCTAATACCCTAACACCAAACTAGGGATTACAAAATGAAAATACTTGGTTCTTTGTATCACTGCAGCCACCCCTATTATATGGAGGCCTAGCTTCTAGAGAGTTAACCCTAATGGGCTCCCATTAAGACCCAACATAAGCGGGTCACATACATGCGTATTTTAAAGCACCGTCTTCAACTTCTTCTTGACCTAAACCGCTTCTCCATGCAGGTCTTGCGCCAGGTTTAGCCCAAATCCTGAGGCGGTATTTGGTAAAATTACCAAAATACCCCTTCTCGATCTTTTTTCAAGACAGGTCCTAGAACTCGCTAAACACATCCTTGCTTCGCCACGTGTAGGTTGATCCAGCGGCTCTCATCATGTCGGCATGTCTCTCCGTTCGGATCCCACGGAACCTCCATGGCACTTGCAAACCCACTTACCGCTTGATCAACTAGTCACACCGAATCGCCTGCTCGGTCATCCTATCCATTCTGCGCTATGTTTGAGTCTATTGACCTCACTCGGCATCCTTGATCGTTCTGGACCTCGGCTCTCCAAGCTTAGTCCCGATCCTCCTCGCCGATTGACCGTCGTTGACCTCCAAGCAACTTTGCACACTAATAGACAAGCAAATCGAATCAGGAACAAGTTCTTCACAACTTGACCCACATTAGTGAAAACATGCAACATGCAACACATATGCTTTGAAGCCCATGCCCTTAAGCTAACACAACAAGCATCGCCAAACAACTCAACGAATCAAGTCAAAATCGGCCGACCGTCGTTACGGCGGTCGACCGCCCTTGGGATTTAGCGAATTTTGCTTATGGCTTGGGCGGTCGACCGCCTAGAATCTTGATCATCGCCAAAGAACTTTAACGAGCAGATTTCTTCTTAAAACGCAGAATCGACAAACCACAAATGACATTGCCAATTGTATTATCATCCTAAGATCATGCACATATCCCCATGATATCCACAATCTCCCCTTGATGAACACATTGGCAATTTCTCGAAAAATGTAGTTTTGAGGTTTGAAGCGAAAATACTCGGCGTTTTTCGCAGCAAGGCACAACTTGGTCTAAATGCAAGAAAAAGCAAAGAAATGACCAAGCCGGCTCCAGAATAGCATAGGCAAGTGAGATAAGGCAAAAAAGCACAAAAGCTTCAATTTGCAAAGAATAGCCAAAAATCTCACTTAGGTCCATATGAAAGA